>PVKA01014576.1:6399-52160 GCA_004027165.1 Ctenomys sociabilis
CCCCCCCCCCCCAGGAAAAGATAATGACTTAAAGCAGTGGATAACAAGGAAGATTCACAAAAGTACTTTTTCCCTGGAGTTAGGATACCCTTCAGCAATCCCACAAATCAAAAGTCACCAACTAAACATACAAACCCACAAACCAATAATAACTGCTAGCAAGGATAACATGGAAATCTTTGGAAACACAGCCCTCAGCATCCTTCCTTGGAACCAGATTCTTTTTTAAAAAAGAATGGACAAAGGCATCAAAAGGACTCAGAGAACACAAAGCAAGGCTTCTATGTCTGAGCCACACCCCTGACCTGCTGAAAGGAGAAAAGTTAGGGTTCCATCTATCAGCTGATATCCTCTCTGTGTCTCCTCTGTGCCTCTTTCATCTTTCCTGCCATCCTCCCATATCCACACAGCAGCCAAATATCATTTCTAATGCATTTTATCATAACCAAAAGAAAAATAAACTGATGATCAAAATACTTTGTTATAGCAACATCAGAATTTTTTTTAAACCCAGCAAGCAGGAAAGAACAGATGATAGTTCCACTCCCTAATGGAACTTCTCTCACAGGTTCAACAAGCAACAGGGCTCTGACAGGCTACCAGCAAGAAGGTGTGGCAAATATGTGGGCAAATTTTCCAGCACATTATTTTCTTGGAGTCTCTCCATTTATTAGATAAGCAGTGAACTCTTCTTACAATAGTTTGAGGGAATCATGATACTAAAAATTCCACAAAGATCAACTTGCCCAGGATGAAAACAAAAACAACTTTGTTCCCAAATCCACCCTTTCCTCGTCATTTAAAATCCTCTTCTCACTTGCTTTCCTCCCATGCAAAGGGTCTGCTTTGCACACTGTGGCAGATGGGTTGGAGTCTGTTACTCAAATCTTGCCCAGGTTGAGGACTCTGTCTGAAAAGTAGACAGGCATGAGTATGGAGAGGTCAGGGACCCATATCCAACCGAGCCTTAGGCCTTTATTGTGAGTCTGAGGGCCATATTATCAGTTTGGTCTGCAGGAGAGATACCTAGACTATTGCCAAGAATAACTTTGCAATCTGTCTGGGACTCAGGCGTGGCTGCCCAAATTAGTTGTTCAGGCTCTGCAGCTCCAAAAAGCAGCTCTGCACCTCCTTTCCTAAATTTGGGCTGCCCAGTGAGATCCTCCAAACCATCTACCCCTCCCAGTCAGTCGTTCATACCCTATTTTTAGGATTCCTTAGCAGCTGAGCAGCCTGTTGCTCCATAACTAATATTTTGCATTCCTGGCTCTATTACTTCATTCACTGCCCCACTGCACCCTTAAATCTATGCCAGGTCATCATCTGTCCATTCTCTTGGGCCAAGAGAAGCACACTCATCAGAACCTGCTCTTCGCTTCATACTTCCTGGATGCAGGAAAACCTGCATCTTCTCATGGAGTTGAATCCCACTCCTAACTCTCAGTCTTCACTGGAGACAAGACTAGCTAAGTTACATTCTTTATACAATAAGCTTTTTACTTTATTTGAAACAAAGGAGAAGGTGATTATTTTTAAAATCAGTTACCTGCTTTTGAAAAAGCCATACAGGCTTTACACAGCCTCTCTATAGGAAACGATGAGAGAATTTATATTTTAAGTTCAAAGCCTAAGGAATTCTACCATTTTTTTTTTCAACAAATCACAGGAGCATTTGTGCTACTGTTGTAAAATGTTGTAACATACAAGGGTTGGGGAAAATCTCTGCTTTTTTCAATGCAGAATCATTTTTAATCATTTATTCTTGGCAGGTCTACTTCTCACCCATCATTCCTCTTACTAACAATCTGTTTCTATTCTTAGCTCAGTGGGAATGTTTGAATATGTAACCTATTTTGGGAAAATCAGCTAGAGTCATTGAATGTACAAATGAAAATTTTCATTTTATAGATATATAAATTAACATAATACTACACTTTTTAAAAGTCTATTTTCCACAAGAAAATCCAATTATAAACATATATTTACTACAAACATTTAAAATTAGAAAACTACGCACTTGGGATGCAGGGACAGGAAAAACACGAGTTTGAAGCCAACCTGAACCGCATAGCAAGACCCTATCCCAACAAACAAAATGAAAATAAATAGCGCTTTTCTTTTACCATGAGAACTTCACTGTAGCCAGCCCTACTGAGTGCTTTCATCAAACCAGTGAACTTTCAAGTAGGAACAGTATGAGTTCTAGACTCAGTGATACAGATTTTGGTTTTTGCTTGTCTGTGGTCACTCATGCGCTCTACTGGAGAGTTGGTCATTCTTGGTAGATTCTGTATTTTCCAATTTTAGTACATTGCTGCTGATGTGAGCATGCTTGATAGATTCTGAAGCAGAGCATTTTTGGGGACAAGACCTTTATTTTCTTGCCAACAATGTGAGGCTTGACTTTTCAATGCTAGCTCTGTCGCTCTAGTGTTTAATGGGATAATAAGAGAGGAATGTGGTATAATTTGCTCTGAACTCACAGATTTCACCTCTTTTTTTTTTTTTTTTTTTTTTGTCTTTTTTGAGACAGGGTCTCACTGTGCAGTTCAGGCTGGCCTTAAGCTCACTTTGTAGCTCAGGCTGGTCTCGAACTCACAACAATCCTCCTGCCTCAGCCTCCCTAGTGCTGGGATTACAGGCATGCGCCACCACGCCCGGCTAGATTTCACCTCTTTTGATGAAGACACAATGTAATCTAAATCTAACACTTAATATCTAAATTGTCCCTCTGCAACTTTGAGAGATCAGTGGCAGGAAACCCTACTGATAGCAACATTTGCAGATGTTCAAGTCCCTTACATAAAAAGACGTAGTATTTGCAAATAACCTATGTACATCCTCCCATATACCTTAAGTCATCTCTAAATCACTTATAATACCTAATAAAATGCAAATGTTGTATAAGTAGTGTGATCATTAATCCTGCTGTGTCAACCTCATTGGATTGAGAAATGCCTAGCAAATTAGTAGGGCATGGTCCTGGGTGTGTCTGGAGACCCATAGAAGTGTGGCCTTGGGTACTATGTATGGTCCTCTGTGCATTGCTGTCTGACATTGCTTCCCCACTCTGCTCTCCAGCTGCCCTAAATTGAGCAGCTTTGCTCTACCATGGCCTTCTACCATAATGTTCCTACCTTGGAGTCAGTCCATCCAGACTGAAAATGTGAGTTCAATTAAACCTCTCCTCCTTTAAGTTGTATGTATTTAGATATTGCATCCAATTGTTGTAGGCAATCAAATTAGATAGAAATATTATAAGCAGTCAGACAGGGCCAGGCCCTCAAGGAGACAAGATGGAAAACAAGGCGACTTTACAACTTGGAAGAGATGGACACTCCCATATGGGCTAGATCTCAATACCAAAAAAAAAGAAGAAACATAGCTACATACATCCCTGGGATGGGAGTCAGGGATTGATATTCTAAATAGGTATCAATCACCTTGAAAGAGCCCAAAGCATCACTTACCCAACCCCCAACAGGAAGAGACCCTGTCCCATATTCATGCCCCCTTGCTACGTGACTCGACTCGCTTCCCCATTTGGTACTGGATTTAATCTAAACTTGCTTTAATCTAAACCTGAGCAATGGTGCTTGTAATCTCATTGGTTGACCAGTTTTGTCCCACCTCATGCCCACCTGAGGGAGTTCCCATGTCTTCTCCACCACCTTAGACCTGCCTCACCACATTGTTTTCCTCTATAAAACTCCCTGAAAGAGACAGCTCTCCAAGGAAAACCTGCTTGGTCCCCCCTCCTGTCCTTCTCTCAGACAGGTGCTCTTTTTCCCTCAATAAATATATTCTGCTCATAACCTCCATTTGTTCTTAAAATGCATTCTTCGGTTTTAGAGAACACGAACTCGTCCAAGGTATCTTTTAGGTTGGGAGATCAGTTTTTTTCTCCCTTTGTCATTTGGAGGTTTCCCTATATCACAATGACAGCAAAGCAGACTGAAACAAAACACTGGAGTCAGAGAAGCGGGGTCACTGATGTGACTTTACCAGACCATGTGGTGTAGAAGCTTCTATAACTAGTTTGTAGTGGGGTTTTGGAAAAATTTGGAGAATCAGGGTAGAGAAACCCTATAATGGTATAATCAGAGCTTGATGGATGATTCTTATCAGAGTTCAGAAAACCAAGATGATGAAAGACATATGGACAACATACGATAGATTCAGGTTTCAGTTGGGGAATAAGAACCTCATTAGCATTTGGACTAAAGGACATGTGTGTTACTCTCTGAGGGGAAAAAAGTCTACATTGTACCCATATACTGAGAATTTGCTGGAGACTGAGATTAAAGGCCGTAGACTAATCTGGTGGAGGAAATTTCAAGACAGCCAACACTCAGGCTATGGCATTGACTTTGCTGACTGCTTTTGATCAGATTTATAGTGATAATCAGGGAACAAAAAGCAGAAGTTTAAAACACTTAAATTTTGGCCAAAAAAGAACCATGTTAAAGTTGGGGCTAAAGGAGATGTGACTTCTAAAGAGATTAGCATTATTAAAAAGAAACCACATGCTTTGTATAAGAATAAGGAGGTCCCTGGAGGGCATCTCAGGAATTTGCAAGACTATACCTGTTATAGTGTGTGTCTAGTTGTCCCCCCAAAGCCTTATGCAGTCACGGGGCAGGGATTTCTAGAATTTGTGATTAACTCATGATCCACTGGTATTATGAGTGCTGATGAGATTATGGGTGTGAGTACTAAGCCCAGCCTGGGGCAGATATCCTGAATGCAATTTAAGAGAGATAGACTCGCTCTCTGTAGTCACTGTTGCTGCTACTCCTCCCTTTTGCTCTTGTTTTTGCTGCCTTTCACTGCCATGAACTGCTGTTCTCTGCCAGGTGCCAGTCTGCCTTGGAGCCAGCCGAGTATGGACTGAATCCTCTAATAACTGTGAGCTAAACAAACCATTCCTTCCTCATTTTGAGTATCTGATATTTGTCCCAGCAACAAAAGAAGAGTAACTGAGGCAACACCCATAGAAGTCTCCAAGGGTACAAAAGTGTCAATCTTTCTGTTGAGAAAAGTATCTCTGAGACTCCCAACTCAAGAGGGACCTTCCAGTGAATTGGTTCCCCAGTATTCAACTATCCAACCACTCAGAGGCCACTGCAGCTATGGTCCAATGGAGCCTGGATACTGCTTCTGCTGACAGCAGGCCTTGATATTGGGCATGTGATGCTGGTTTTACTGGCATGCAGAATGAAAGACGGTAAAGTCAGCAAGGCTTCCACACAAATTTCAAAAGAAGGCTAGAGTACAGGCAAGGAGATAGCAAGAGAGTACATATTCCCTAGAAAATAACAAGAAAAAGAAAGAAAAAAGAAAAAGAGTCTGTGGCTACAGACACCATGTCTGTTCAGTAGACACCATGTTTTTCCCCCCAAATATGTCCAATTTGCAATTGGTTGAATCCATGCATACAGAGGGCTGACTATATTTTGTTTAACATTAATTTCAGCCATATAAACCAAGAAAGAAAATTAAGGAAACATGTGCTACTTGGGAGTTTAGATACACTGATTGGTGCAAAAATCTCCTGTAATACAATATATTACATTTTTACTAATAATCCGATAGAGTAATAGAATGGGTCATTATCATGACCATTACCACTTAGGTTAAGGTATATACACATTTCACACTTGATTTTACAATTTTGCCATCAAGATATTTTAGGCATTGCTGTTTGTCCCTAGTAAACACTATGGGTAAATGCATTCCAATAGCTTCATCAACATTCATATACTTTTTCCCAAAAATATATACATACTAATTATCACCTATAAAATAATTTTCATTCTCTTCTGAGGTGAGTCAAAAAGATGACTTTTGCATCAGCCTGTGTGTATTAAAACAAATATACATTTTGGTAGAATTAGATCATTTGCCCTAATTTTCAGAATTACTTCTATCCAGCCAATACTCTGTTAGCTGTAGCCAACAGCCTGGATGACTGGCACCCCTCTCTGCACATAAATGGTTCTCTGGGAATCTTCAGGACCCACAAGTCTTCAGTCCTCTACATTCAGAAGAAAAGCTTTCATCTGAGGAGCTAGAGACTAAACCGCTCAAGCAAGACTTGCCACTTCCAAGTTGCTCCTCCACTCTACAAGCTTTTCAATACAGAACAAGAATCCATCTGCAACAAAGCCTGTTGTCTTTGATTCAGAACAAGAAACCCCATCTTCTGCGTAGCTGCCTTTCCTGATCCCCATCGTCAGGACTGGATGTGTCTTCTTACCTTCCCCTGGTTCTTTCTGTCTCCTACCAGCAGGAGCAAATACTGGGTATCACACATCTCCAACCACAACCACAAACAGATTAAATTCTGGATCCAGTGGGCCTTTTGTTCTTTTACTAACAGCAAATCCAGCATCTTGCTTCTAAAGAGCAAGTCTATAATAGAAATCCTTAGGCAACAGACCCAGAAACAACATAGCAGATTAGTTCCTTTGAATGAGATTTTTTCCACAAAGTTCCCACTTCATTCTTTCAAATTCCTATGAGCTAATTTATGACATAAAATCTGGGGACTAAGCGTATTTCTTAGACAAATATTGTGCAATTTTACTATCATGCTACTACTCTGTATTCCTTTCACTATCAGTTTTAATAAGTATTTTTAAAATGCCATGTTTTGAAGAGAGCTTTATATTTCTCATCTTTTCCTCCCATCTGCTATGTTTTGTAACGAAGCCATAGGCTGGTGTTTATGATTTCAGTTACTGTGGAAATTAAGTCAATGCTATGCTATCAATACTTTCCTGAGACAACTTGGGTCCATAAAGGGACTTAATATTTGAAACCTAAGTATTAAGCTACAATAAGCACTGTTTAAAAAATAAAACAACCAGCCAGGCGTGGTGGCACAGGCCTGTAATCCCAGCACTCGGGAGGCTGAGGCAGGAGGATTGTTGTGAGTTCGAGGCCAGCCTGAGCTACTAAGTGAGCTTAAGGCCAGCCTGAACTGCATAGTGAGACCCTGTCTCAAAAAGACACAAAAAAGTAAAACATCTAAGAAACAGAGTCCATCTTAGAATTAATATACACTTTCCTTTGTATATTGCTTAGCTGCAAGTGCCTTTTAAAGGGTTGAGGTGGGCCAGGGAGATAGCTTGGCAGCATAAGTGTCTGCCTGGCAAGTGCAAAATCCCAATTTCAATCCCTGGTATCACAATAAATAAATAAATAAGCCAAAGTAAACTCTACTTGGAAATATCTATTGTTTGGTAAATAAAATGACACATAGATGACGTTATTAGACTATTGTTTTGGTTTTTTGTTGTTATTGTGGTGGTGGTTATTTTCTTTTGTTTTGTTTTTGTTTTTGTACCATGGCTGAAACTCAGGACCTCACACTTGCCAAGCAGGTGTTTATACCACTGAACTGTCTCCTGGCCTTAGACTGTTGGATGTAAAAGTAACCTCCATTGCGTGTTCCAGAAACAATATTTTTATGGAGATAGTTGACCTGTCTCCTTGGAATACTAGATTGGTGAGACAGGCTCTGTGTGTGTGTTGATGGTGGGGAATTATTATGAGTAGAAAGACAAATTCTTGTATTAGAACTGTACTTTCCCTTACATAACCATTTTCTTAAAGCTTTTTATTCCTAACACTAGAGGAAGGGGGAAACCGTCTTTCTCGTTCATCATTTCCCTGATTTCCTGATCCTTCAGTCACCAGCCCCCAGCTCCCACTAGGCCGTCGTGGAATATATTGATGTCACCACTTTACACCAGCTGAGCCTTCTCTCCCTCCTGTGGTGGCCCGAGTACTTCTGCCCCATCGCACTTTCCACAGATTAAATGAGAAGGTCTTAGAGCAGAGGAGACTTCTGACTGGCTATAATGTGAACTTTGACTTCTGGTAAAGGAGGACACTGGATTGAGGATGAAAGTGTCAGACAACAAGCGTTGTCCAGATAAAAGCCAAGGTTTATACACTTTCTTTTTTTTTTTTTTTTTTTTTTTTTTTTTTGTATTTTAGGGCAAGGTCTACAGGGTGTTCAGGGTCTCACTACTAGATCAGACTCATAGTGATCCGCCTGTTTACAGCCACCATGCCCAGTCTCAGTTGCCCTCTCAGTGCACCCCAGAGTTGGGGCCTGCACAGCAGGCCTGGAGATGGAACTCCTGGCCCTGAGCTTAGACTCTTGTTTTCTATCACTGCAGCTATCGCATTCCTGCTTCTTGCCCATTTTTGCACGTTGCCTCTTTGCTGCCCTTTGCCATTTTGTCCTCTGGGCCAACAACAGAAAGGAAAAAGCAGTCTGGTATTTGAGGAACTTGGCCTGGATTATTTAGCAAGTGCTTTTATTAGGATGGTGATCAGCCTAGTTCCTTATCTCCTCCTTGTTTTCCTCAGTGAGTTCCTTGATGTAAGCATCTGTGTTCCAGCATATTATTTACAGCTGCCACTTAGCATATCATAAGCACTTAATACATGTTTTGAGGTTTTTTTGGTCCTATAAAGATAATGAATAGGATGTACAATGTATCATAGCTTCTGAAAAGCTGTGTGATCAGTGGCTAGGTGAAGCTGCAAAATGCTGCAGCGTCTAACGCAGATGCTCAGAAGGGAGAATCAGCCCCAGGGCTCCAGAACCCTGGACACCGTTGATTCTGGAGTGCCAAGCTCACTCCCTTCTGAGTCGAGCTGCTATGCACACCATGCAAATAATTTGAGGTTTCAAAGGGAGACTATGACAGTGTAATGGATTTAAAATTTACCACCTGCAACTCAAAGGAGAAGAAATGTATTTTAGTTTATTTCTCTGCAGTGGAATTCAGTGGTACAAGTCCCTCATTCAGTGGCAGGAGGAGACTCCCGGGTAGCTCTGCCATTACAGTTCTAGTCCCTTGGAATAAAGATTCAGCCAAATGAAATACTTAAACTCAGTCCATTTGGAACTCAAATTCAATACAAGAGCTTCTCGCTACTCTTCAGGATTCTCTTCTTCTCCCTCAGGATGTGCTTGTTGCTAAAGAAGCACAGAAAGGACATGCCTGGCTTTGCCCCCTTGCCTCTGTGCAACCAAGGGGCTGAACCAAACATTTCACATCTAAACAACTTACAGCCTCTTGTCTCTGTGTGATACAGGCTCCCCACCCCACCCCTATCCAGCCACCAGGCTCAAGTGAAGCTTGAAGAGTCAACCTCCTATTGACCCTTGAGCTCCCCAAGCTATAGTCACCATGCCCCAAATGAGATGGTCCCTACCATGCCCACTGCTGGACACGCCTGAAAGCTGAGTGCCCCCCTCCCTGTTCAGGCTTAGCAAACCTCCTGCCTTTACTCTCTATTTAACTTTGCATTTCTACTCAGTGTTGGTAAGAACCATCCTGATGGGTGGTTTCTTCCCAGGCCTGTGGAGGAGAGGGTCAGAGGTCCTCCTGCTCTAGGGTTTCCAAGTTTATGTAAGAGTCTGCATCTGCCCTAAGAAAAGAAAAAGATGCCGGGTGGTAGATCAGGGACAGCATAAATATTCTCAGCTAAACTCTCTTGCTTTTCTCTTTCTCTTGTTAGGTTCCTTTCCCTGGCTCTTATTTCTCTTAGAATTTGGAGGAATCTTTAAGAAAATATCCAGTATTCCTTATTTCAGGACCAAGTAATTTTGAACTACTACTTCACATATAGGCACAAATATATCTAAGGGGCATCTTACCTAATAATGGTGATGACGATGACAATTTTCTAAGTCAGCCAGGTGCTTTATTTTATATAAGGACCATATCCTAAGCAATTGCACCAGTGGAGCTCATTGGTGCTTTATTTTAAACTACTGTGTGTGTATCAAACATTATTCCCACCAAAATCTAGTCTTCTTAATGAAACCTACAGATCGCTTACTTTAAAACTTCAAATTCTATCTTTTCTTATCAGCATCTGATGATGCATGCAGCTACTCATCCTTGCTGGCCTCACTTCTGTTCTACACACAAAGGAGCAGCAACACACAGCTCTCCTACTGAAAATTCCACCACCCTAACCCGATTTGGCTCCAGTAGAAAGAGGGTGCTTCTGGCATGGGGAGATATTATGAGCTGGCAAGGGAAACTGAGGCCAGGAAGATACCTTTTCCTCAGCAGTGAGTCAGTTAGTCCCAATGGAGGAACACAAGCCTTGGACTTGAAGACTCTGTGGTGTCGCCATGAATTGTATTTCCTGGGAGTGATTTCCTGGAGCAGCCAGCTTGAGTCACCTTAGAATTCCACAGAGACCTCATGAAGTATCTCTGGGGAGCAGCTTCCTCTTCAGAGTGCCCACCTCTCCTCCCCAGTGCTACATGATGTTATGCAGATGTCCAACGGCCGGCTCCCCACTTGCCCGAGATCATTACTGCAAGACACTGCAGTGCTGTCAGCTGTGTCCTGAATGACCCTCACTGAGTTGGGATGAAATACTCCAATTCTATCTGGCTGATTGGATTCATTAGACACAAAGAAAAGCTGAAGAATGTTCTTTATCTCTACCCAGATAGAGATAAAGTATAAAGATAACAGTGGAATGCACACCAGTACCTAACCTCCTCCAGAACCTGGACAACAACTAATGAAACTACAGCTGCATTCTTTCTTAGCAGGAAAGCTTTTGTTGTCTCCAGCCCCAGGCCACAGTTATGCCATGCTAGAGGCACTGGAGGGAGGAGGGACTCCTGTCCTGGTGCTGTCCTGTTCCTCTTAGCAGGTTCTGCGGTGCACTTGGACTTTTGAAGTCCTGGTTTCCTAAGGATATAGGTGCCTGAGCACCCACAACTGCAGAGCACAGTAGCCAGGAGTAAGTAGCACCTCACTCTGAGTGACATTCCCAATCACCTTCTCCAGCTGGAGTACTTTAAGCTCTATGATTCCTGCAAATGGCTCCATGCCCAGCCCCACTCCGTGGGTGCCCAGCCTTCCCCTTCTAACACCCTGTTGTGAATTGCAACACCCTGGACCTCAGGACACTTCCTCCAGTGAGCTGTGGCAACGTCCTCTCCAACTAGGCTTAGACTGGGGTGCTATCCTTGGATGCCATCTCAGCCCTCAAAATCATAGGTGCTGTCTATATCAACAACTGCTCTATTCTTTAGTTTTTTGGGGTTTTTTGTTTGTTTGTTTTTGTTTTTGGCAGAACCAGGGATTAAATTCAGCCCCTTGCACTTGCCAGGGAAGCACTCATTCCACTGAACCATCTACCCAGCTCTAGAGTTTTGTTTTGGTTTGGTTTGGGTTTTTTTTGGCAGAACCAGGGATTGAACTCAGGCCCTTGAGCTTGCCAGGGAAGTGCTTATTCCACTGAACCATCTCCCCAGCCCTGCTCTATTCTTTAGAATACAGTGATTTTTACCTCTACCTAGACAATCTCCTACTAGTACAGGATATAATCTCTTGTTATAATTTGTGATTATTTCAACTTTTACTATATGGCAAAAGTTATCTCTATTCTGTCTAGACTGTATCTATAGATGACCAAATCCAAACACTCACATCAACTCCTTGTCCCCCTGAACACACACACAAACACACACTCTGTATAAGACACAGGCAAGATGGAATAGGTCAGAAAAATCTGAGAGGATCCATGTCAGCTCAGCTTTACTGCAAAGAGTGATCTTTCAGTGACAAGTGAAAGGGGAAATTTACACCACACAGAAGACTTCCTGGTCTCCTCCAGAACATGAAGAGAAGCACTTAGACAAAGAGAGGCACGTTCACTGCTTTGCACTCCACACAGATATCCAAGGGCAGGAACAAAGCCAAGCACTTACACATGAGCAACCAAACTGCTGTGCAGGCCCAATTCTACTTGTGAGAGATACTGGTGAGATATCTGCCTCATTAGGCACAGAAGAAAACCCTAGAGGTTTAGGGGCCTGGAGCCCTAGGCTGTGGTCACCCAGCAGACAATTGTGCCTTAACACAATTCCCACAGCTCATTCTCCTGTCACAGGAAGCCTTTTTGGGTTAGAGAGACTTCCCCCTCTCTAATCCCCTTTTGCACAATCCTCTGCACTTTCACTCTTAGGGCTTTTAGTGTCTCCTTTTTCTCTTTTGTGCCTTTTTCCTCCTTGCTGGGAAGAGCTAAAAGAGGCACAATATAATCCTAAATACGTTTTTTTATGTTTGTTTTTAAAACAATAACACTGTGATTATGAGGTAAACATCATAAATGCACAGATTCAGCATGAATAAAAATGTCAACAGCTCTAACTATCATTGTACAAATAAGTACTTACGGCTTGTGATAAAATTGCCTAGGACAGCTTCATGCGGAAAATCAAATCGTGCTATATTTCAAATGACGAACTGAACAAAGCCAAGCTGATGTGCTCTGAAAAAACTGGGTTAGATGACACAATCAGTGGTCCTAGTGCTGGAAAAAAATTCTCATGTCAAAAATGCATGTGAGGGACTTAAGTAAAAGTAGGTCATGGGCTGGGAATAGCGCAGTGGTATGGTGTGTACATAACATGCCCAAGGCCATGAATTTGATCTCCAGAAACAACAACAAAAAAACCTAGATTGTGATACACAAGAGAAAAAGCTCAGCAACACTCCTAAATGTATGTTTTTAAAATATAACTTCATATATTTATGAATATTCACTAATTACAATAAAAAATTTAAAAATAGGTACTTCAATGGCTTCTTGCATATCCTTCGAATTATGTATTATAGCCACTGTGTCCTAAAAATTGTTTTTAATTTATTGAAGAAAAAAGCTGAAAGTCCTACCAATATTCAGGACTTCCTAGAGTTCAGGTACATGCAGTGTCCAAGAAGCAGGGCAACTAGTAATTATACAATAATATATCTCCTTCAGTTCTAGGGAGAAGTAAAGCTTAATCTTGAATCTGCCTGCAAGCTTCTCCCTTTCTCCCTGAAATACTGGAGATTGAACCTAGGAAGCTCTGAGCTATATCTACAGTCCTTTTTATTGATTTATTTTGAAATAGAATTGCTAACTTGCTAAATTGCCCAGACTTGGCTTAAATTTGTGATCCTTCTCTTTCAACCTTCCAGGTAGCCAGGGTGATAGACCTGTGCCGTCATACTCAGTTCCTCTGAGCTTCTTGTTCAAGAATTTAGTCACCTTTCAGAACATTATTCATGGACCCCTGAGAGAGACTTTTTTTTTTTAAATTCATTTATTTATTACAGTGTCTCGCTACACATCACAGATTCTTTTTTTTTTTTTTTTTTTTTTGCGGGGGGGGAGGTCAGCTCAGCCTGCCCTGGGGGGGAGGGGCTGGCGTGGCATGTGGTGCTGGGGCTCGAACCGCGGTCTCTGAGCGGCGCTTTAGACCGCTGAGCTATCTTGCCAGCCCTGAGATAGCCTTTTTATCCCCAGAGAAAAACAATTGGTTGTTCCAGAAAACAAGGTCCCATTTAAAGTTCTATACAACCCAAAAAATCAAATGATTTTCAACAAAGGAACAGAGATAATTCAACAGAGAGAGAATAGTCTTTTCAGTAAACAATAATTGAGTATCTATATGCAAAAAGGAAATGACCTTTATCAAGTACTGTACCATATACAAAAGCCTATGTAGATACAGATAACAGATCTAAATGTGTACCTTATGAAACTTCTAGAACACATCACAGGAGAAAAAATGTTGTGATCTTAAAATTGGTGAATTCTCACAGATGACACCCAAATCATGATCTATAGAATATCTGACACCTTGCACTTCATCAAAATTTAGGACTTAAAAAGATAATAACTAAATGATAAAAAGGGCCAGCAAGATAGCTCAGTGGTGTAAAGCACCCACTTAGGAAAGCTCAGGCAAGCGCCGGGACTGTGGTTCAACCCCTGGCCGCACATGCCATGCCAGTCCAGCCCCCAAGGTGGGCTGAGCCAGCCACAAAAAAAAAAATAATTAATTAATTTAGAACTGTTACCCTTCAAAGATATTATTAAAATAGAAATACAAGGTATAAGCTGAGGGAAAACATGTGTAAAATGTGTGTCTCTTAGAAGACATATTCAGAATACACAAAGAACTCTTTAAACTCAGTGAGTTCTTTAAAATTCCATTTGAAAATAGGCAAAATAAAGTGAGCACATGCTTGTATTGTCGCTACTGGGAGCCCGAGGCAGGAGGCTCTCAACTAGGATGTAACTCCATGATCAAGTGCTTGCTGACCTGAGGCTCAATCCCTAGCATTGCAAAAGAAAAAAGTAGGCAAAATAATTTGAATAGAAATTCTAACAAAGAAGATATACAAATAGCAAAGAGGTATGGGCTTGATATCATTTAATTTGTATTGCTAGCAGCGTGCTATAAAGTCAAACATACACTACCATTGATCCATTAATCCTATTCCTGGTGATTTTTACTCAAGGGAAAAATATATGTACATGCAAAACCCTGTACATGAATGTTTATGATGAACTTATTCATCATTACTCTACACGAAAACAATTCCAATATTTATTGATTGGTGGATAAGTACATTCACATAATGCAGTGTAAAGAAATGAACTACCAGTACAGTCATGAGGGATCATTGCTAATGCCCTATGCTGAAAGGAGAAAGCTGGACTCAAAAGACTACTACAGTGCCCATAATCCCAGCTCTTGGGAGGCTGTAAACAGGCAGATCACTATGAGTCTGATCTACTAGTGAGACCCTGAACACCCTGTAGACCCTTCCCTAAAATACAAAAAAAAAAAAACAAACAAACGAAAAAAAACTACTATGGATGGGTCCTTTGTGGACCATTCTAAAAAAAAAAAAAAAAGAGCGAGACAAGGACAAAAAGTAATCAGTGGTGTCAGCAGCTGGAGATGGAGACTGGAGATGGAGAGAGAAACTAGACCCTACGCTTAAGGGAACCATTGGGAATGCTTCAAATGTTTTCCATTTCGGTTGAGGTCGCAGTCTTAGGGCTATAGGCATGAGCCAAAGCACATAGAACTGTATTCTAAAATAGTGTTATTGTATGTAAATTAGACCTCAACTTTTTCATATTACAAGCAAAAACTCCCACTCAGAGTCAGCACAGTGATTGTTAGTGAAGACTGCTAGCTTCTTAGCTCCTCCATAAGAGGGTCACCAGCAAATTCCTGACACATTGGGTTGAGCAATGATCTCTCTCCCTGCTAACAGACAGCTGCCAGCAGAAAGGAGGCAGAAAGGAGGTAAGCAATTGCACAAGGTAGGACGGTGAATTTCTCTTCCTTTCTCATCCCTTCTCTTTGATTCTTCTGCCATTGCCCCCATTTCTCATCGTTTTTACTCCTGGTCTTGTTCCTGTTTACTTGTCTGCAGATGTTTACCTGAAAGGAATCATCTGATCAGTACTAGTTAACTATTCATAACCAAATCTCTAACACATACATACACACACACTTCTTTCAAATTTTACTAAGAGATGGAAAGGAAGGACAGAGAAAGGAATAAATGAGAAAAGAAGGAAAATATGGAAACAAATCTTTTGTAAATAAGAAAATAAAGAGGAGTTAAAGGTAGAGGAGGAGAATGGGAAAGAAAAGAATCAAGTTATATCATGTATAGGTACAAAGTCCCTACGATGATTGTGATAATGTGTACCTAAAATGTAACAATAGACTTAATAAAAACACAAATAATTTAATTCTTAAACCAAGAAAAAGGGCCGGCTAAATAGCTCAGTGGACTAAAGCACTTGCTTAGGCAGAGGCAGCAGCCGGGGTTCGATCCCTGGTGTGCTGTGCCAGCCCCATCCCCGGGGCTGGCAGAAAACAAGGTCCCATTTAAAGTTCTATACAACCCAAAAAATCAAATGATTTTCAACAAAGGAACAGAGATAATTCAACAGAATTATCTCAATAGACTGGACCTGATAGAGCACACCTGTAACCCCAGCACTTGGGATGCTGAAAACAGGAGAGTTACTACAAGTGAGACACTGTAGATCCTGTAGGCCTTGTGCCCCGTAGACGCTGTACCCGGTAGACCCTGTAAAAAAAAAACAAATTGCAAGAAAAGTAAGTAAGTAAAGAGTATATAGGCACTGGGGGGAGGGCCAGCGTCACTCAGTAAAAGTGTGTGCTTAGCATGTGCACACCCTGGGCTCAGTCCCACCACAGCCCCCCAGAAAGAGAAATAGGACATATCTTATAGTTTATGAATAGTAAAATAGGCAATATTTTAATATGAAGTTTAAATACCAATTGGTTCTCACAGACTGTTTCACTGACTTTGCTGAACTTTTATGTAATACCTACAACTAACCTATCATTGAAAATAAAGTATAGGGGCCGGCAAGCTAGCTCAGCAGTCTAAAGCGCCTGCTTAGGCAATCTTAGGCAAGCGCGCAGGGACCTCAGTGATCCCCAGCACCACATGCTCTGCCAGCCCCGCCCGCAGGGTGGGCTGAGCTGGCCACAAAAAAAAGAAAAAGGAAAAAGAAAAGAAAGCATAGTTTTGACAAGAATCTTGGTTGATATTTTCATTGACATTAATGAGAAAGATAAAAGTGAAATAACAAAGATACGTGTTAGAAATTCCCTCATTTGTCAATGATATGAGTGACCTGAATGAATTTGTTAATGGTTTTGAATACTCCAAGAATATTTCCTCAATTTTTGTGTTATTCATGATGCAGCAACAGTAAGCATGACACACTTTATAAAGTTTAATCTACAATATTAATGCTTTCTCCATCCCTAGACAATTAACAAAACAAATTAAGGCCAAGTTTGCATTATTTGTTCATTTCTATGATGTAAATGCTCACTCTGTCCAAATTTCTTTCTTTCTTTTTTTTTTTTGGCTAAATTTCAAACTACCACTGTGATATCTCTGAACACACTTAAGAAAAGATGTCCTCAAGCACATCATACAGAATTTCCACCACATACACACAGTACCTGGAAGATTATCAGGCCATAAGAAATCACAAGATGGATTTGCTTTGAGTATTTATTAGCCTTGCGTTCAAGGTAACTCATGAAATTATAATTATAACATTTAATTTTAAATAATGGCTGTGCTTAATAGTCAGCTCATAAAATCTCTGAAATTTCACAATCGTTTCTCTCACTTCTTTGTTGTCCTGGCTTGTGCCCACTACATGTCTTTCGTGGAAGTCTGTCAGTCCTTTCTCCACCCCAAATTCTGCAGCATGAAGAGTGGGGACACACACCTGCTGCCTCCATTGCACCTCGCTACTCTCAAGATGTTCCTGGGGCCGCTTTGGTCTTGTGGCTCTTTCCCCGAGTTTTTCAGACTGCCTCTTAGGGCTGAATTTTTGGTCATTAGCCCAACCAGAAACTGTATGAAGAAATGAATGTGGATTTCAGTGAAAGAAATGTTTTGGTTTTCTTTGCTAAATTTCATTTATTAGAAATGGTTTACTAAATGGATTTATTAAAATGACTTACTGGCGAGGGAAAAGCTATTTTCTAAAACTCCTTTTGATTTTTAAAAATTTCCTTTTGATTTTAAATCTGGGAAGATTTTTTCAAAACATTAACAATTATCTTAGATGATGAGGTGTTTTTTTTTTCCCCCCCCTGGTTATTTTGTGGAATTTCCAAATGTTTTATAATAAATGTGGTTGTTAAGATAAAAAATGTCCCCCAAAGCTTCATGAACTCAAAGATGATTTTATTCCTAGGGCTTAGAGATGACTTGCTAAAGCCGGCAGGGTCTGGTCAGAAGAGGAGAGTCACTGTGAACACAGCCTGGAAGTGTATCTCTTCCTGTCTTCTCCCTTAACCTTAACCCTCTACTTCCCAGACATTATGAGGTGAGCAGGTATTTATCTTCTATGCTCCTCTGCCATGCCATCCTGTCCTAAAAGCAGCCAACCCTGGACTTAAATATAAGCAAGAAGGAACCTTTCCTACCTTAAATTGCAAGTGTTGGGTGTTGTTTCTCATCAATTAAGACAGATTTTGGTACTAGAAAATCTGTATTATGGGGCAATCCTGGGACTACATCTGATCATGTTTAGTTCAGAAGCCTTTGGGACTGATTTACTGGAGGAATGTGGAAAGGATTTTGAGGTGGTACAGGCTGGAGAAGCAGCCCCGTAATTCTGTAAACTGAGAACTCTGGTCAGAGTTCAGAAACTAGAACGCTGATAGAAATACAGATACAAAGGGGCAGGTTCAGGATTTTCCAGTTGGGAAGAAGGAGTCCATTGGCAGCTGGATTCCAGACCAAGTATGTTATGCTCTGGAGGAAAAATTGTATGAAAAATATTGGCATTTCACTCATGTCCTGAGACTTTATTTATTTATTTATTTAAGTAGAAGCCTCTTTATTTGTAATTTAAATCTTTTGAAAGAAATCTTGAAGACATGAGAGTTTACAAACAAAACCCAAGCTGCATCAATAACTGGAACCTCATCTTATTGCACTGCTTTTTATTTTGGAGGGTGGGTTACTGGGGACCAAACTCAGGACCTTTCGCTTGCTGGGGAGTTGCTTATGCCACTGAGCTATGTCCCTGCTCCATGATACATCATCTTACTAAAAAGCTTTTGCACATCAAAAGAAATCATCAGAGTGAAAAAACAATTCACAGGGTAGGCAGGCTTCCTTCTCTCTTGGCTGTAGGGGTCCAGTGCCTGGATGGCTGAGCACTCTGATCCTGATTCCGACGAATAAATTCTCCATGCTGGCGCCATTCTGGAACCTGGGGTGGCCGCTGCTGCCATTCTGGAACATGGGGCTCAGCAGCTTTCCCCTCACCGCAAAGTCCCTGACCTTTGCAGTTCTGAGGTTGCAAAGAATGGAGACCTGCCTCCTCCTGTGATGCCCTCAGGCCATCCTTTCCATTCCCTTGTTCCTTCCCAGCTTTGGAGATCTTCTCAGCTCCATTTTTGCAGTCCACAGCTTTCTTGGCGTTTTTTTTTCTGGCCAAACTTTTTGAACCATCCTGCTGGTTGGTTCATTCTCAACATAAATCTGTCTAAAAGCCCCCAGTGACAGCCATGCTACTGCCCCAATATTTGGCTGCTTTGAAATATCTTTTGCCAGATTGATCAGTCCACCATGCTTAAACTCAGTCTCAGGCAAAGTGTCCTTTGAAGGATTAATCAGTCCCTCTGTGTTTAATCTCAGTCTCAGGCAAAGACTCTGGACATGAGCAAAATGCAGACAGCTTCTCTGCCAAGTCAAAACACAAATAATGTGGAGTCCAACAACCAATGCAGTCCTTCCCAGCAGAAACATCCCCAGCCTGGTCCTTACAGTCAGGCTTCCTATCAGCATTCTGGTCTTCTGAGCTCTGACTAGAAGCTCCCAAACAGAACAGCTGAAGCTGTTTCAGCGCTTCACTTGCAGGCAGCATCTCTGAACCTTTCCTTTCTCTTCCCATAAACCATTCCCAAAAGCTTGCAATCTACATTGTCAGGTTTAGCCACAGCAATGACCCTACTCCTCTGGTACCAAATTCTTAGTTACTCTTCTCTCACTGCTGGGACAAATACCCAACACCCAAAATGAAAGAAGGAAAGGTTCATTTAGCTCACAGTTACTGGAGGTTTCAGTCCATATTCAGCTGGCTCCAAGGCAGACTGGCACATGGCAGAGAACAATCTTTCATGGTGGTAGCAAAGAGCAAGAACACCCTGAGACTTTATAGAGACTGAAATTAGTAATGGTGGACTAATTAATCTAGCAGAGGACATTTCAAAGCAGTTCACTGTTCAGATGACGGCATGAGTACTATTTGCTGCTTTTAGCTAGGTTTATACTGTGAAAATAAGAAGCAAAAGCATTCTAAAAAGTTTTCATTTTTGCCAGAAAAAAATTTCTCACAAAGATGGAACAGAGAAAATCTCAGTTTCTGAGAAGGTTAGTACTAAAGAGAATCTAAGCCGGGCGTGGTGGCACAGGCCTGTAATCCCAGCACTTGGGAGGCTAAGGCAGGAGGATTGTTGTGAGTTCAAGACCAGCCTAGGAGGATTGTTGTGAGTTCAAGACCAGCCTGAGCTACAAAGTGAGCTTAAGGCCAGCCTGAACTGCATAGTGAGACCCTGTCTCAAAAAGACAAAAAAAAAAAAAAAAAAAAAAAAAAAAGAGAGAGAGAGAGAGAGAGAGAATCTAAGTACTTTACAGTAGGATAGTAAAAAAGATAGCTTGAGAGTATGTGAGGAACCAGCAAAGCCCATCCATATCAGGCTCAAAGTGGCAAAAGTGAAAGACTGCTTTGAGGAGGGCCCTGGGGTACTCTGCTTGACAACCTAGGAAACTGGTTCTCTGGGATTCATTTCATAATGATCAGCCTTCCAAGCATGCAGAGACCTGTACAACCATGATTCAAGGATCCTGGTTACTGCTTGAGCTGGCAACGTACTTGAAGTCACCCATATGGTGCTGATTTTAGAGGTACACAGAATGGTACACAGGGTTGTGGGATCAGAGCGGCATCCATCCAGATTTCAGAAGAAGGCCTTTGAACCCAAATAGCGTGCCCCTGAAAGGGCAGAGAAGGGAGCTGTGGAATAAAGTAAAAAGTGCAGTAAAAACTCCAGGAAGTTGGAGACATCCGGAATGTGGAATGTCTGGTGTGGAAAGCTACAAGGAATGAGCAAAGTCAGCCCAAGGGAGAAGCCACAAGGGCTTCAACCACTGGCAATGCCATAGGGGTAGAACCATCGAAGTCCTTTGGCATTCACTTGTTGCAACATCTTGCCCTAGGTACTGGACTTAGAGGTACAGGATTTACTGTTTGTTCTGGTGGATTTCATTCATGCTTTGGTTCCATCAGTTTCTATCTCCCTATTTTTCCACTTTGGAATGCAAATGTCTCCCTTGTGCCACTGTATGTCAACAGTGCCTAAGTTTCTTTTTTATTTTTACAGAGGTTCACATCTAAGAATTTGCCTTCCGACTCAAGAAACTTTGGACTTGGACTTTTTAGAAATGCTAAAATTGTTAGGACTTCACCAACTCTTAGAGATGGACTAAATGCATTTTGCATAGAGATGCACACGAATCTTTGGGAGGCCAGGGGCAGAATTTTATGGTTTAGATCTAAATTGTCCCCTATAACCTCATGCATTCCAAGGTGGGGCTTCTGAAAGATAATTAGATTATGGGGCTTTTTACTGGCTACTAGCACCAGTCTGGTCAGAAGAAGTGGGTCACTTTGGGTGTGGTATGAAAGGGCACATCTCTCTTCTTGGCTCTTCCCACTCACTGCCCTTTGTTTTCTGGGTCCCAGGAGGTTAGCAGCTATTCCTCTGTTACACTCCTCTGCCATCCTGTCCTGTCTTAGAGCCTGCTAACCCTGGGCTGAAAAGTTAGTCAAAATAAACTTCTCCTCCTTTAAGTTGTGTTTGATATTGTCTCATTGACAAGAAAAGCACAAATACACTACAGTAATATAAAACAAAATGTAGACAACCCCTTAACAATTCAAACTAAATCAGTGTATTCCTTTATAATAATGATGAATTATTGATGTCTGTACAGATGGAGCGCTTTCTTTTTCCTGCTATTAAATGGAAATCAAAGCATTTCTGTCTACTAACTTTAGGACACTCAATTACTTTAGCTGAAAATTTTTTATAGGTAATGCTTAGTTTTTTGTACTGTACTATTCATGGAAAATTATTCCAGGGGTTGGGGTATAAGGTTAGTGGTAGAGCACATGCTTAGGAGGCACAAATCCCTGGGATGAATCACCAGCAAGCCCCTCCAACACACACAAAACTGGAACAGGCACAAATCACCAATATCAGTCATAAAAGAGAATACCACTACAGTTCTTATAGCCACTAAAAGAATAAGAGAATTCCACAGACACTTACAAATTCAACAACTTAGAAAAATGACCAATTCTAAAATGCCATAAACTACAAAAGCTTAAACAATATGAAACAGAATGGTCGAGTAATCATTTAAGAAATTGAACTTGTCATTAAAATATCATGGGAGAAGAAATCTCCAGCCCCCGATGGTTTTAAATGAAGAACTCTTGAGAATTAGCATCAATCTTATGCATGCTCTTCTAGATTGCTCATGAGAAAAAGTTTAAAATTATGGATATAGCCAGGGAGATGGCTTAGTGCTTCCCTGGCAAGCACAAGGGCCTGAGTTCAATCCCTGGTTCAAAAAAAAAAAAAAAAAAAAAAAAAAATTATGGATACAAATTTGGGTAAGAAAATAAAATATTTCTTTAGAATGAGAAAATAAATCACAATAAATTTTAAATTTTAGGTTACAGACAAAAATCCACAAGCATGACAAAATCTGGAAAAATAACATAATTTGAGCATTATTTTACTGCCTAATAATACTTTTGTACTTTTGATGGGAAGGGGGAGGTGGATGGTCTTTAATTGGTTCTTCTGGGGGCAGTGTTTTATTTTATTTATTTATTTTTAATGTATTTGGTACAGGGTCTCACTAGGCAGCTCAGACTCATAATGATCCTCCTGTTTACAGCTTCCCTAGTGCTGGGATTACAGGCATGTGCCACCATGCCCAGTGGCTGGCTTAGCGCATACCAAGGAGTGGGGCTAGTGTAGCACATGGTGTGGGGAGGATTGAACCTTGATCCCCACACTTGCCTAAGCAGGCCCTTAATCTGCTGATCTATCTCACCAGCCCTAAAGACAGTGATTTCTAATTTTATATTTTAATAGATTAAATGGATAATTCAGTCTTTTTGCTAATATTATTGACCCAAAATTTTAAGTTATTGTTACTTCAGGGATTTTTAGAGATTGTCAATATTTTAGAGATTTTTTTTTTCATTAGGAAATTTCTACAAGGTCTATTTTCCATATGAACTATAAATTTTGGATTGTTTGTCTGTTTTTCACAGTACTAGGTATTGAACTCTGGCCCTTGCGCTTCCTGGGCAGGCACTTAAGCCACTGAGCTATCTCCTCAGCCCTGGAATAATTTTTTAGAGATTAGCTTCTGACTACATATTTTACTGGTAAAGGTGCCATAGGACATGTTCATGTAACTATACAACATCTTGGCCCCACACCCTTGTGCTATAATGCTGGAAGAGTTGTACAGTATGTGGCTGTGGTATATTCCTGGCAGGCATTCCTCCACTAGGATGCTTAACAATAAGACGCTACACACAGAAGTGATTACAAGCCATATAAATAACTAACTAAACTCTAACAAATCAAACTACAAATTCAACTTTACCTTGGTTAAACTCCAAGAGTACTACAGCCACACTAACACCACTCGACACAAAGAGAATTAAGACAGAGGGCAAGTTCAGAGTAGAAAGCAATAATGCCCTCAGCCAATTGTAACTGATATATGTTATTTTGGTAGCTTTCACAGAATCTAGTGAACAGATTGTAAGGTATCTTACAAGACCTAAGAAGGGTCTCATATAAGTGATGGTCCTTGATTCTTAACATTGATTGGTTTCTCTAAAAATTAAGCCACACTACTGACATTTGAGTGAAGTAGAAGGAAACTAAACAGTTTACCATTTTGAAGCCGAAATTTCTTATATGTCTTTTTAAAGATTTTATCATGAATATTTATAATCACATACCAAAGTACTAAGAATAATATAAAGAATATAGTACTCATCATCTACTTATTTAAATTATTAAATTCCACTGATATTGTCTGTTTGGATGCTCTCAGTTCAGGACACAGTGAGTGACAGACACAAAGGTGGATAAGGCATGGTCAATGGCCTCATGTATACATCTAGTGAGGAAGACAAGGCATGAGTTCAACAAGTGACAACATCCTGTTACCCAAGGGGAATGATAGGTGATGAAAAGAAATATGACCTCCAGCCAAGGACAACCAGAAAGACTACAAGGAAGACAGGGGCTCCTTGGGAAACCAGTTCACATTCTAAATTGTCCACACCAAAACAGAATAGAGATATCTGACATACACATTTTCAGAGCTTTTGCCTTATATTTTCTCTTGGCTTTCGAGAAATAATCCAACCTCTTTGCTATCTATATAGAGTTCTAATCAGATACTCATATTCATTCAGATTTAAGTAACATTTGTTGAGAGCTTGCAGGCGTGATGGTTAATTTTATTTATCAACTTGACTGGAATAAAGGATGTCCTTGTAGCTGGTAAAACATTATTTCTGAGTGTGTCTGAGGGGTGTCTTCAGAAGAGATTAGCATTTGAATTGATAGACTGAGTAAAGACCACAACCACCAGTGTGGATGGTCAGCTTCTCTCACCCTTGGACATGTATACCTCTGGTTCTTTGAGCTTTTCATACTCAGACCAGGACTTAACTACTACCCCCACCCTCAATTCTCAGGCTTTTAGACTTCAACTGAATCACACTATTGGCTTTCCTAGTTCTCCGATTGCACACAGAAAATCACAGGCTTTCTTGAGTTTCATAAAGCCAATTGCTACAATAAATCATTGGACTCAGTGCCCTCCTCCAGAAGGTCAAATCCTATAATAAATACATATAATACATCTTCATATATTATGAATGCATTGTTTCTCTGGAGAATCTTATAAAATGTACTATACCAGGTTCTAGGCATTTGCACATGTGCTACTTCATATAATCCTTCTAAGAAGCCTGAAATAGATATTATTCCCATTTCCAAAGGTATGAAGAAAGATTCAGAAGAGTGACTGGCCTAAGGCTGAACAGATTGGAAACATAACTAAAACTCAGGACTTCTAATTCCATTCAAGTGTTCCTCAAGTCATTATTTATGCCTGCATGATTCTGCGGGCACATGGCGGGGTGCATGCATGGGTGTGTGTGTGTGTGTGTGTATATACACACCACAAAGGCTGAATCAAGGCCTGTCTTTGTACCAAGTTACATCCCCAGTCCCAAGTGACTAAATTGTCCACCCTGGGCCAAATTCAGCAATCCTCCTGCCTAAGCTTTCCAGAGCACTAGGATTACAGGCATGTGCCACCACACCTTGATTGCACAATTATTTTCTTAAACTTTCAAAGTACCTTTTTGGTTTGTGAACTTTCAGGTCACCCCAACACTACAGGATAAAATTAATATTTAAAATGTCTTAATTGATCATTTTCCATCCTCTACAATCCAGTCTGGATTTTCTTTCAGTTTTATCTTCCATTTGCAAAACTGTATCAACACCTTCTGTGTCTGGGAAATTGCTCTCCTCATAGGAACTCACTCTTCATTATGGAAATAGAAAGCCAAGGTATTGTATTCATTTTCCTGTCCTCCCTGTTAATTAGAGCTGTATTACTAAATATAGCAACTGGTGGCCACACACCACAATGGAAGGCTTAACTTGTTGGCTAGTGTCCATGTTAAAATTATATTTTTATATTGCATTAAATAAAATACTTTGTCAAAACCAATTTCACCTGCATTTGAAGAAAATCTTTCATAATGTAGCAGCTAGAAAATTAAAAATTACGTATGTGGCTTACATTATATTTCTATTTGACAGCATTATTACTGCGTTCCTTGGTTATGTCAATCACTTTGCCTCAATTCTAGGCTTGAGGTTGAAAGCTAGTATTGTGAAGAGGAAGTGGCCTTCTATTGTGTAGAGAGTTATGACAGTGATAGCAATTCTATCTAGTTTCCAAGGATAGCAGTGACATCATCCAGTGTCTGGGTCAGGCGGTATTAGTAGTTCAATTTTGGCCTTTTATATCCAGCAGTGCTCTAGTGTTGGCTTCTTAGGATCAGCTATGGGCATAATATTGAGTATTCTCCTGGAGGTCCTATAGGTATCCAAAATCCTTCCAATAAACACGTCCTCTACTTGGGCCCTGCATGGTGTGCCCTGCTCCAGTCAGTCCACAGGATCTTTCTTTCCACAGCAATAGCGAAGATCCACACCACACACTTAGCACTTGGCCTCTGCTAGTTATCTTTAAGTGCCTTGTCTTCTCAGCCAGACAGTAAAATTCCCTATGGCAATAACCCTGTTGTTTAGTCTTTGGTCACCACATCACTGCATAAATAGTTGTTAGCTATCATTGCAGGTCTCAAAGGTAGGCATGGCAGCTATCATTATGTTTGTTTATACAGATGAGGAAACTGTGATCTGGTGAGTGCCCTAAGGTTTTGCAGCTGGTTTGCTGGCAAGTTGGGGAAGTAGTCTAGAGTTCTTTGGTGCCTGCCCCATCTCTTCCCTCTATTATGGCAGGTCCTGCCATAATACACATAATATGGTGTATTACTTCATTTCTTAGGACTACTGTAATAAAGTACTACAGATTGGATGGCTTGAAAATAACAGAAATTTGTTAACCTATGGTTTGAGGACTATAAATCCCAAACCACAGTATAAGAGGCCATGCTTCCTCTGAAACCTGTATACAAAGCCTTGCTTGCCTTTTCACAGTTTCTGATTGGCTTGATGGAACGATCTGGCATTTCTTGGCTTGTAGCTGCATAAATCTAATCTCTCTGTCTCTGTCCTCTTCCTGTGGCAGTCTCTCTGTCTTCACATAGTCATCTTCTTGTATGGGAAACAATCTTATTAGATTACCTTATCCACTGCATTGTGATATCATTTTAACTTAATTATATCTGCAATAGACCTGCTTTCACATAAGGTCACACTTTCGGTACTATATGTTGGGATCTCAACAAATGACTTTTTGGTGACATGATTTAACTCATAGCAGATATTAAAAATACAGCAGATGAGGAGATAGCTCAGCAGTATAAGCACCTGTCTGACAAGCACAAGGTCCTGAGATCTATCCCTGGTACAGCCAAAAAACAACACTAAACTAAAATACAACAGACACTGTCATGCTTCCAGGAATTAGCTCAAGGATTATACTGGAAGTGAGAGAGAAAATAGGGGTGAACCTTGTCAGGTACAGTCTAACCTACTACTTTGTATAAGGACTGTTTTTGGTTAATAAGCATATCACATTATGAGGATTGAATGGCTCCTCGAAAAAGTCAGTAGATCCATCCTTTCTAGCACGTTTACCCAGCCATCTTAAGGCAGCCAACCTGATGAGAGCGAAATGATAATGTACCACTTAAAGAAGTCTGCAGAAGAGATGGTTGCAGTGAGCCCATAACCCTACCAGGGAAGTGTCTTTGGGGTAAGAAACTAACTGGGAGACTAGAAGGAAAAGCTGGTCAAGCCAGGCGTGGTGGCACAGGCCTGTAATCCCAGCACTTGGGAGGCTGAGGCAGGAGGATTGTTGTGAGTTCGTGACGAGCCTGAGCTGCATAGTGAGACCCTGTCTCAAAAAGACAAAAAAAAAAAAAAAAGCTGGTCAAATATAGTAAAGAAGCATAACCAAGGGATTTAACTAGTATTTAGGATATATACCCATTATGCAGGTATTGTTTTTCTATCCTGAAAATATAATTATTAATATGAAGAAATATAAAATTTGAAAAAAACATTAAAAAGAAAATGGTGAAATGAGCTCTGCTTTAAAGAGTGACAGCAGTTTGCAATCAAGACCTTTATGCAGATTCTATGTAGGAATAGAAACATGATTTAATTCTAATTTATTTGTTTATTTATTTTTGCAGTACTGAAGATTGAACCCAGGGAGTGCTGAGCTACATTTCCAGCTCCTTTTATCTTTATTTTGTGACTTACTTAGATTTTACTGAGTTCCCAGGCCGGCCTTGAATTTGTGATCCTCCTACCTCAGCCTCCTCAGAAGCTGGAATTATGGCGTGCACCATTCCTAGCTGGAATTCTTAATGGGAGTTACTGAAAATCTCTAATGAAAACCTGTGGTAATAGTCAAATTACCTAGTAAGCCTGTCTCGAAGTCTAATTTCTCTAAATGGTAAGGGGACTGGCTTTAATGTCAACACTGCCTCTCAATGTATTCCTTGGGCCTGTGACTTAATCTCTGTATTTACTCGTGCATGAAATGAAGATAACTATTCCACAGGGCTGTGGTGAGGACTAAGTATGTAACACTGTGGACAGCACTTACATTGATGCTTTCCTTCTCCTGGTCGTGCAAACTTATGAAATGCAATCTCTACCCGCTGTGCCACCATTCTCTATCCCACAATCACATCCTCCCAATTCTGTTTAGAATCTAGTTGATGACTATGTATACGTATATGTATAGGTATATGCATATACACATATATATAGTGCCTGCCTGGTAAGCACTAGGTCCAATTCCTGGTACCAAATGGGGGAAAAAAAAAAAGAAAGACTAGTAATTTAACTTTAAAACCCAACAAGTACAAGGTCAGTCAGCGAATTAAAGTGCCTGCTTAGGTAGACACAGGGGCCAGGGTTCAAACCCCACCTGCCATGCTGGCCCCACCCCTGGGGCGTGCCAGACAGCTAATGATTACTTGGAAGGCTGAAAACTGTATACAGATCCTTGGAAGGATCTGTATAGTGAGACACTCTAGACCCTGTATTGAATACATTTTTTTTTAATTTCAAAAAATTAAAAAAATAAACAAGTATAAAGCAAGGTAGTACAGCAATAACTGCATACATTCTGACAAATTTCTACTTTCACTAGTTCAATAGACATTTATTGGATGACTGCTCATGATAGGCAGGGTGCTAGGCACTAGGTCTTTATTGGAGAACAAAGCATCATCATTTATTGGGGAGAGAATAAACAAAAAATCATCTAATTTAAAAGAACATTAAGTGCTATGGAAGAAAAAATAGAATGCAGTGATAAAGAATGGGGAGAATAAGAAAGATTTACTTGGAAAGGATGGCCTTTCTAAGGTGACATCTAAACTGATACCTGACAGGTAACCGGAAGCTAGACTGTAACCAAGAGAGAGGTCTTGACTGTAGTCCAAATTAGTATGTAAAAGCAGTGAGGTAGTTGGTCAAGAGGAGGAAGTGTTTGAAGAGCAGTAGGAGGGTAACAAGCTAGGGGGACTGCCACATGGAATCCACCTTCTTCCCACGGTCTCAAGGCCTTACTTGATTTGGCCCCTGCCTTCTTCTGGCCGCACCTCTGGCACTGCGCATGTGGGCTGCTCTTCCCAGTACCTCTCACACACATCCTAGGCTCATTTCCTCATCAATCCTGTTCTGCTGTTCCCTATCAGGCTCTGTCCCAGATCTGATGTCTATCTTTCCCTGGTTTGCTCTCTTCTGACCCTTTATTACCCTAAAATATTATGCTATTGATTTTAGTTTTTGTCCCTTTATTCACAGTAGAATATAAGCTTCGTGCTCTTATTTATATTTCTTATTCTGGTATGCCTAGAGCCTGGTACAGTATCAGATGCCCAGCCGACAGACATGGCAGTAATGTAAGGCAAAGAATTGATCAAACTGTGTGAGACAAGCAGGGGTCCCTCTGGAAGCGAGATGTTTTGAATGAAAACGGGGAAAGAGCCTCGCGTGCAGCTACAAGGGCTCATCCATCTTCTCCACTAGAGTAGGAGTTTATGCGGGAACTGTTTTATTCATCTTGCTGCCATCGTGGCGGCTCTGAGGATGGATGTTTGCAGAGCAGCTGCAGGTCTATTAAATTGGTTGCGACACACTTCGGGAGAAACGAATGGGTCTGGCCACTCAGTGAATCCGCATCCCAGGGAGCAGCAGCAGTGAAGCAACGGACCGCGCATCAGAACCACAAGCCACAGAGGGTGGCCGGGGCTGCGCGGCTGCCGGGCTGCGCGGCTGCGCACTACGGGCTCCCAGCCAGGGTCCGGACGCCCGCCAGCGCCGCTGCTCGCGCGTGCGCGGTGGGTTCTTCCCGCCTCCAACAAGATGGCGGAAGCCGAGTAGCGAGGGGGCGGAGTGTGGCTGCCGCTGCTGGGGCGGGGGAGGTGCTGCGGGCGAAGGCCCGGGAGCAACGGGCCGTAGCTGGCGCGATGCTGTTCCCGGGAAGTGCCCTGGGCCAGCGGTGAGGAAGGTGAAATACGGAGCTGCCTTTCCAGGCCTCCGGCAACCCTTATGTACACCTCCCGGCGTTCCGGTCCGGTCGCCGCTTTGCCCTCTTCCGTACCATCCGCGACTCCCGGGAACTGGAGCTCCGGCGGCGGCGGCGGCGGCGGCGGCGGCGGGGGCTGTGCCCGGCAGGAGGGGGGGCGCACGAGCAGTGCCCGTGCTTCTGGCTGCGGAGCGAGCGCCTGGCAGGTGAGTGAGGCTGCGGGGTTCGCTGCGCCCGGCCTGCCTGCGCTCCCTGGGCTCTGCCCCGCCGGCGCTCGGCACCCGGTGGTGCCCAGCCCGGCTCTGGGGCTCTCGGGTCTCCGCGTTCCACCCCTTCCCGCCCCGCTCCCCCTTCTGTCGGCCGCTGGCTTCGCAGGTCCTCCATTCTCACCCAGTGGATGGGGTCGCGACGCCGTCTCCGGAGGACGCTTCGCCTCCGGTGTAGGTCGCTTAGGTGGGTGGGTCGGCGCGCCTCGGGTGTTGGTGATTTCCCCTTCTTCCTCGTTTCGACCTTCTCGCTTCCTTTAAAAGTTTTTAGCTGAGAAGATTACCCGGTAGCCAGGCATGTGGAGTGACAAAGAATAAAGAAAAGGCTTACTATCCAGAGAGGTCAGTGAATTCTGCCCATCTCCAAGAAGACCCTAGGAGTCTAGGATGGTTTTGGAAAGGGTCTAACTCCTGTGACCCTCGAAGTACAGTAGAGGAGTGGTATATGTGATAGTAGATGATCGTTCATCTAAATCATTAGTCTCTTTCACCGTAGTGGTTGTTTGATCTCTGAACTTTGGGAGCGGGGGTGTGGGTTTTATAGATCCAGTGAAAGGATTACTGAAGTGTTGTGTTCCTTAAAAAAAAAAAAAAAAACTTGGAGATGGGCACTATCAGATAGTGGCACAAGAAAGGATTAGTGACTTACTCTTTTATTCAGTGTTACCATCAATTGCACACTGTAGTTTTAGAATCTGGTACTATACAAGCTCTTTGTTTTATTTAGAAAAGAGTAAAATGGACAAAAGCTTTTGAAGTTCAAAGCTTATTACATTTCTTGTTTTCTCAATTGTTATTACTACTTGACAATTCTTTTAGGTGTGTGTGTTGTGAGTGTGTGTGTGTGTGTGTGTGTGTGTGTGTGTGTGTGTGTTATGATTTAGGTTTATGACACTGTTCTTCCTTCATGGGAAGGAGAGTCACAATTGCTGGTGTAAGAAACTGCCCTAAATAATGTGGTACTTGCTAGAATTTGTTAAGTGCAAACTACAGAACTTGGTAATGGTTGGATAATGTATCCAGAGCCCTAAAATTGTAGCTATGAGTTTAAAAATGGACATATTAGAGCTTGCAAATGAGTAAACTTTTCAGTTTAAATTTTAGAGATAGAATTGATGTATGGATGTTTCATTTCTGTTTTTTGAGATAGTCCAAGCTGGCCTTAAACTTGTGGCAATCCTCCTGCCTCAGCCTCCCAAGGGTTGAGATTACAGGCATTCACCACCACTCCTGATAGAATTGTTTGTATGATTTAAAAGAAATATTTTTGCTGATTGATTGTTGGTAGCCTTCACTTTTCCACAGCCTATATGTGAAAAGCCACAGTTTTTAAACCTGTCGTCTTAGCTTTTTGCTTTCAGTTTGAAGGGATTGTAGCCAAGTTGGGTTGCCAAGCCCCAGTCAATGGCTGGCTGCTTCTGCCAAAATAATTTTAAGCTCTTTGTCAAAAAACTGACCACAAACTCTCCTTAAAAGTTCTCTTCCTAGCCGGGTGTGGTGGCAAATGCCTGTAATCTCAGCAGTAGGGTGGTTAAGGAAGGAAGATTGCCATGAGTTTGAGGTCAGCCTGGGCTACATAAGCAAGAAGCAAGTTCAAGACCAATATGTGCTACATAGTGAGACCCTGTCTCAAAACCAAACTTCTCTTCCTCTTACAGAGCCTGTTTTCTCCTTCACTGTCTGTATGACTCTGTTCATCTGTCTTACTAGCCTACTGCTGATGTCATTTGCCACCCTGTATAATCAGGATCCCATGATCATCAGTTTTTATTCAGTCTCATTGGTGGCCTAGTGTGTTTCACTCTTTGTGGACTTTAACCTTTCTAGTCTATAGTCCTGAATAAAACATCATTATCTTTATCAGTTTAACCCCTGAACTCCTGAGAGTTGCCAGAAAAGGTATATAAGGATATTGGTTAGTTTTCATACCAATTAGTGCTCTCTGCTGGGTCTTTAGTGTATATTCTATTTTGTCTCATTTCCTAAAAATTTGTATAGTGTTATTGCTGGAACAATATACCCAACACCTACAAGTTTAAAGGAGGAGGGGTTATTTTTGCCTCACAGGCTGTCAAGGTTTCAGACCATAGTCCACTGGCTCCAAGGCAGGGCAGCAGGGCAGAGGCACTGCAGAAGAGAAACAGTTCATGGCCTCACAGCAGAAAGCATAGAGGATAAGGGAGGAGGGAGTTACACCCTTCCAGGCCACCCTCTCTGACCAGGTTTCACCTCCCACATTCACATTTAGCTATAATCTTATCCGGTCCACTGATGCGAATTGCACCACCTTCCAGAAAGCCCCACCTGTGAGCAATGGAGGCTTTAAGGAGACAAATACATACAAACCATAGCATATAGCAAAGAGCACAATTTCTTTTACTGAGAAGAATTTCAGCCATCTAAAGGAGTACTCTACTTCCCAATTTTCTTCTCAAAATAATCTCCTTGTGTGCTCCTTATTACTTCAAAGTCCTTTTTCAGAGGAAGGATTATCATTTCTGGAGCAGCCCCCTCTGCATGTATCCTTGATCATCCCTTTCTTTGTTTCTCTGAAACTGTCCATTGTCACTTACCCTCTTCTGCTCCCTCGCTAGGTTATGTAAATGTTCCTATCTTTTCTAGGGCTTCCAAATACAAATGCTATCTTAAATGCAATTCTAGGATGTCATTCTGAGTGTTGAGTCCACTGTGTTTTTTGTTTGTTTTATTTTACTTCCCAAAAGAATCATTCTGGCATCCCAGGATCCTAGAATAGTAAGAAGAACATTGACTTTGAGCCAGATCTCACTCAGTCTTAGGTTTGAAGTCTGCTAAAGTGGCTGTATCTATAAAGTAGGCTGTTAGAGGTACCTCATGGGCAGATATTGAAGGAATTAATATATGTTAAATGTCTATCCAAAGCCGGGCGTGGTGGCGCAGGCCTGTAATCCCAGCACTCGGGAGGCTGAGGCAGGAGGATTGTTGTGAGTTCGAGACCAGCCTGAGCTACAAAGTGAGCTTAAGGCCAGCCTGAACTGCATAGTGAGACCCTGTCTCAAAAAGACAAAAAAAAAAAAAAAAAAAAAAAAAAATGTCTATCCAAATAAAATACGTTGATACTTTGTGAAGTTCTTGTAAATTAATCTTTCATTCTTTTTTTTGTGGCGGAATCAGGGATTGAACTCAGGCCCTTGCACTTGCCAGGGAAGCACTTATTCCACTGAACCATCTCCCCAGCTCCTTCATCTTTCATTTTTTGCACTCTGATTCCCTTTATCATTTTACTAAAATTGCGATTTTATACATCACCAGTGACTGCCTGATCATCTTTCTTATTCCATCTTTTTGTTTCTTCAGACCATTTGTGAAATCTAGTCTATAAAACTAAAGTTACTTAATTCTCTGATGAGTATCACATTAATTCCCTAGTTCTTCCTATACTTCCAATTACCTATTTCTCTGAAAGTTTCTTCACATTTCCTATACCATCTCAACTTTCTTCTTCCCCCTAACCATAGCTTTTCTGTATATTATTCTGCAAACATTCTTTAAAAATAAAAGCAAGCCAGGCACAGTGGCTATAAGCTCATCTACTTGGGAGGCAGAGGCAGGAGAATCACATGTTTGAGGCCCTCCTGGACAACAGAGCAAGACCTCATATTCATTCATTTATTCATATAACTGGTAAGTGCATTGAGAGATGGCATGGGTCTGTAACATGCATTGTTATATGTTACCCTGTTGCTGTCTTTTTTTCTATTTGTTTTTGCTTCTGTTTTTACTCTTCAAAATAAAATTAAATTAAATTTTAAAAAAAGAAATGGCATGGAGCATGATTTATTCAGAGATCATGTCATTGGGACTAAGGTCCCATTTCTGTGCTGTTCTCTTAGCTTTGCCCTCCTGCTTGGGCTCTATGCTCAGATTGCCTTCCATCCTTACAGCAATAGCTGTCTTCATTTGCTTCCAAAGTAAGTGCTTCCCTTCTGGTCTTCCCCCAAAGTCCTCAGCTTTGCACTCATGGAATGAACATAAAACATCATGCAACTAAGCTTATAGCAGTATCTTTGTTCAGAGGGATGGAATTATTCTAATTAACCTATACATTGGAGTGAATCCTGTCTAAAAATTAAACACTAAGGCACAATGCAGAGTAGATGAAATGTGGCCTGGGAAGGTAACCACTTTGAAGAATCTGTGTGGTTTTCAAGGGATTTTCTTGGTTATTATAGACTTTTTTTCTTCATTATATAGGTCATTTCTTAAGTGTGGGTGTTTTTCAGTTTTGTAACCCTACTTCTCATCTTCAGTTTGTTCTGTTTACTATTTTAAATACATTGCCACAAATTTACCTCATACAAAACTAAATCAGCTTAATCTACATCCACCTTTCCCTATCTGATATGTTTATATGTGCATGTACTTATATCCTTCTTCTTCCTGATTTCTCTTTTGCAGCCACCTTTCTCAGCCATTTAGCCTTGAAACCTGGTAGTCATCTTGGTTCTTCTTCCTCTGTCAGTTGTCAGATCATAAATACATCTTATACTAGCGGGGCCTCAAGTTATAGAATACCCAGCTAACAGTATTTTAACCAGTGTCTCACATGAAGAGAAATGCGTAAGTCAAGGGTTCTCTGGTTAGTGTAGCTACACGAAGACTTCATCAAGGATATTGGTGCTTTTCATGTTTAAAAATTGTCTATCCTTATTGTGCTGACATTCGGACTTAGTTCTGTCTTGATTGCACATGATTTTCTGTTCTGTACATCACACTTTCATGCCAAAGACAAGTAGAAGTTTACTGTCTTGCCTCTTGACTAGGCAAATAAACTTTCCAGCAAATGCTATATCACATATCCTCCTTCTATGTCCATGCTCTAATTTCAAGGAGGCTGGGAAAAGTCAATATGAGGCATTTCAGGGTAGGCAAGTGATTGATGAGAAGGTAACATTTGTCTAAAGTATTATTGTATAAAAAAGTAAATTTAAGAATTTTCAAACAGTAGTAACAAACTAAAAGTACTATTTATCCCAAGAGTTAATATAAGCTGGTAAGAGAATTTTGACCAAACATTTAGGTAATAATAAATGGTTATCTGAAAATGGAATGTTTTTAAAAAGTTAGAATATTTACATGGGACTATTGGGATTCTTTAAGATTGATAGTAGATGCATTGAAGCATACATGGTAGAGCACTGTGAGAAATTGTGTGTGTGTGCACGCATGCCAACAGATTTGTGTTTCATGGTTCCACTTGAAGAATTTGGAAATATGTGAGGACAGTTTTGGTTGTTACAGTAACTGTCAAGTCCCACTGACAATAGAGGCCAGATATGCTAAGTATCCTATGATGCTTGGAATAGTCCCACACAACAAAGAATGATCCCTTCCACAGTGCCGCTGTCCAAAATCTGAATTTATGTATTATGACAGAGAACCAAATTCTAACTGGCTTAAACAAAAAAAGGAGTGATTACACCTTGTAGTTATACTTTAGCTAAGCCATCAGCCAAGGGTTCACATGAAATCCATTGGGATTTGGCTCAATTTCCCTATGGTTTGTTCTGCTCTGTCATTCCCCTGGGTTGGGTTTCATTCTTGGTCTAGCATATCTCATAATAGCAAATTATTATAGCATTTTCAGACTTAGTGCCCTCTCGCACAGTAAAATAAAGAATCTATTATATTTGATTTTGCAAATTATTGTTATCACCACACACAAACCTTTCCAAAACATTTACCATAGAAAGTTTATTAGCTCTTTTATCATGCTTCATCTTTACAGTCTGTACTCTATTATGTATCAGGCTCTGTGAATATTGACTTTGTATGTCTCGTGATTTATTCTGCCTTGTTTTAACTAAAGTCTAAATGACTAAGATTCTCTCTGACTCAGTGGTATGACCACTTATGAAAGGAATTAATAAGTGATTTTGTGCCTAACAGAAAGGAAAGTTGTGGGAAAAACAGAGACATAGAAGTCCCCATTTCCTCAGTAATTGTTATTGAACCCAGATTTCTACTGTGCCACAACATATATGTGATCTTTATATATATATATATATATATATTTTTTTTTTTTTTTAATATTTATTTGGTACAGGGTCTTGCTACAAAGCTGTGGGATTATAGATGTATGTTACCACACCTGGTTTCGGGGCCAGCAGGGCATGAGAGGCCAGCATGACTTGTGGTACTAGAGATTGAGCTTGGATCTTTGTGTTTGCCAAGCGAACACTTAAACTGTTGAGTTATGTCCCTGATCTTCTTATGATTAATAAGATATACTTTCATGTGAAGGGTCAGGGAGATGGCTCAGTAGAATAAGTGGGGCCTAAATTCAATCCCCAGTTCCGCAAAAAAAAAAAAAAAGGATTTTACTTCATTTGAAAATCTTTCTGAATTCCAGTAGTGTTTTTGTCATCTCTTGGGACCCTGTCCACAGGGAATTAATTTCAAGACCTGTGGATGCCAACCTCTCTTATATAAATGATATGATATTTGCATATAATCTATTGTACATCCTTGTATTTTAAATTATCTATAGATTGTTTACATGGAACATGGGTAAAAAAAAAAAAAGCAAGTGTTTAAATTTTAAAAATTTAATATAACAAAAGGCATATTGCCATTAATTCCTTCAGTACATTACCTCTTGCTGACATAAAAGTGCCTATCATGAATATCCTATTGTCCTTGTAATGGCATCAGGAAGGAATTTCCTTTCATGTCTGACATTGGGTATTTGTGCCTTCTCTTTATCCTCTGTCAGTCTCACCAGAGATTGAGTTTTTCCAATGAACCAAATTTTGAACTTAACTGTATGTTCTTATCTATTGCATTCATTTCTGTTCTTTCCTCCTGCTTTGTGGAAATTTCCATGATTGTTCCTTTGCAAACTTCTTATAGTCCATTACTTTACAGTACTTCTACTTAAAACTAGTGTAAAAGCAGTTTGGCTAGCTATATTTCTAATTTTGGTATGTAGTATTTTTTAAAATTAACTTGAAATGTTTTCTAATTTTTATTATAGTTTCTGCTTTAACTTTGGACTGTTTGAAAATATTATAATCTCAATTTCTCAACATTCAGAGATATTTCTGGTTACTTTTTTCTTGTTTTTTAAGTTTTGACATTATCACAGTATAAGCCAAGAACACATTCTGTATTAAGGCCTGCTATTTCAGACTGTGGGATGTGAATTATGGCCCCAGTAGAATGCAGTCATCCCTATATATCTAGAGGAGATTGTTTTCATGACTTTTTTTTTTTTTTTTTTTTTTTTTTGTGGAACCAGAGATTGAACTCAGGCCCTTGTGCTTGCCAGGCAAGCGCTTATTCCACTGAACCATCTCCCCAGTACCGTGTTTCATGACTTCTTACACATACCAAAATTGATACATGTGCAGCTCTCTATATACAGTATCATAGAATTGACACATAACTTATGTGTGCCCTCCCATATACTTTATATCATCTCTAGGTTACTCATAATGCCTCTTATAATGTACACCCTATGTAAATTGTTGTCAATATTGTTTAGAGAATAATGACAAAAAATTTATACAGGTTTAATACTGATAGTTTTTTTCCTCATGTGTTTGAAGTCCATGGAATACAAAATCCAGAGATAATAGCCAACTTGTAATTATGGAGTGCAGTGTTAAATTTTTTCATTAGAACAAGTTATTCCTGCATTTCAAATCTTAAGTATTATTAGTAACCTTATATTTGTTTCTATCAGTTACTGAAAAGATTTTTTTGAAGTTATTCATTATGACTGAGGATCTGATTTCCCAGTGTAGTTCTTTCAATTCTTACTTTGTATACTTGAGTATATGGTAGTAGTTGTGTGGAAATGTATAATAATTGTATAATGACAACATTATGGGGCTCTATTTTATTCTGACAGTACTTTTTGCATTAAAGTCTAATTTGGGAACTATATAAGAACTCTTGTTTGTTTGCTTACTTGCTTTGTCTGTTTTTAACTTCCGTTAGCCTGAATTAGTTTTTGTTTTGTTATATTTTTAAGTTTCATTTTAGGGGCTATTTTTTTTTCCTTTTTTTTGAGATAGGGTCTCGCTGCATAGTACAGGCTGCCTTCAACTGACTACGTAGACCAGGCTGGCCCCAAACTCACAGCAATCCTCCTGTCTCAGCCTCCCAAGAGCAGGGATTACAAGCATGAGCCACTACACTGGCTTGAAGTGGGTTTCTAGCCTTTCTTTGATGCTTTAGATGTGTTACTTAAAATCACATGGTTAGATTTAAATTTGTCATCTGATTGTATACATTATGCTTGCATTGTCTGTTAATTGTTCTTTTTTTCCCCATCTTTATAGTTGTTTAGATTAATGGTTATTTGATCACTCACATTTTCTCCTTCATTATTTGGAGTTATGACCTCTTTTTCTCCAGAAATTACTATGCATTTTCTCAAAGCCTAATGTTACTTGATACCTTACTGTCTTCTCAAATAATGCACTTTGTTTACTTAAGCCCTGCTCATATAATGCTGTGTATTTTAATTCATCTCTATTTACTCTCCTTCTTGATTTTTCTTATTGTTTTGTATTGTCAATATTTTGTTTAGGTTAATGAATGAATTTACCATATTTTACATTTGCTGTGATCTTCCACTTAGAACTGTTGTCACTGAACTTGAAGAATCTATGGAAGACTAGAGTTTCTATTAGTTTGCCTGACAAATGCCTGTATCTCATTCTCTCCAGACGTTTTCACCAGATGCATAATTCTAGGTTAACATTTCCCCATTTCAGCTCCTTCTAGGTTGCTGATTACATTATTTCAGCCAATTCCCCTTGTTAGTGAAACCTCAGTTCTTTGTATTTCTTTCTTTTAAAATAGCCTTATTGTTTTCCTTTGGCTGCTTAACAGGTTTTTGTCTGTTTTCTGTTATTTCACCATGGCATAATTAGACATTTTATTCTTTGCCTTTATGATGTGGAATGGTGTCTTACTACTCCTAGAAATTTCTTAACCATAGTTTCTTCAGATATTACCTTTACTTCATATTCGTTCTCTTGATCTTTTGGGATTCCAGGTTAGTATATTAAGATCTTTAAAGTACTAGAGTTATATGCCATTTTTGTAGTTTTTAATTCCAAAAAAAAAATATTTTAAGTTTGGTTTTTATCCTCTTGAATAAAATAAGCATAGTTATTTTTCAGATTAATTCCAGTGTTTCCAAGTCTCTGGATCAGATTCACTTTTTTGTTAGAGAAATAATTTCGTGTATAACATGAAGTTAATCTTTCTGTTAAGATTATTTTGCTATTGCCAAGTGCCTGGGGATATATACCCATCTGTCAGATTTCAAATCTTTAGTTTTTCTAGGCCACTAGATCACTTAAGTCTAGCCTCAGACGATGGTTTCTACTATAGTTTGAATATGGATATGGCTAACAACCCCAAAGGTCTGTGTTTTAAGGCATGGTTCCTGGAGTGTTTAGAAGGTGGGCCTCATGGAATGTTCTTAGCAGGCTATCCCCGCCAAGGGGATGGTGTAGCCCTAATCTCTTCCTCTTTTGATTGCTTTTGGATCATGAGGTGAGAGGTTATGGTTTCCCACCATGATGTACTACCTTGCCAGAGATTCAGAGCAACCAGACTGCTAGAATTATGGATTGGAACTTTCAAGTCATAAATCATAACAGCCTGTTTCTCTTAAGTTAATTATCTTAAGTATTTAGTTTTAGTGACAGAAAAGCACTATAGAGTGTCCTTTTAGTTCCTTCTTATTCCTAAAGTACAGCCCTTGATGGTCGCAGCCTCCAAAGCCAATGTTGTTTTCGCTAAAGTCTCCACCCTTTATGCATGCTGAACTCCTTAACTTTGGTCCTCTGGTTCCATATTGCAAGCATGAAATATCAAAGCTTAAATGTTTCTTCTTTGTTAACAAACTCACAAAAGGCAAAAGGTGAAATCATTCTGGTTTTCTGACTTCTAATTATTCATTTCTCATCATGTTGGTAGTCATTTCATGTTTTTACGAAGATTTTTTTAATATCTAGTTTTTAAATTTTCAGAAGCACAGTTGATCTGGATTACCTGATCAGGTGTATCTACAAATTGAATTTCTAAACAAAGAAGGTAGAGTCTGTTTTATTTGATTGGAGAAGTAAATTATTTATAATATGTGAATATACATATTGGGGCAGAAATTGTCTTTTGTTTAAGCAAATAGATCATATGGACATTTTTGAAGTATGGGGATGGAGAGAGAATACAATGAGCTGAAAAGGAACTATGAACCAATTTATTCTTCAATATTTTTGTCAGAAGTTAGAGCCCATCTCCGCCCCGCAACCGCCTGGTACTAGAGATTGAACTCTGGACCTTGTGCTTGCCAGGTAGGTGCTCATACCGCTGAGTTGTTTCTCCAGCCCTTTTAGAGTCTATTTTTCGTAATTACTATAAGAATTTTATACATACTGTGTGATTGTTGTAATTTTTGTTTTTTGTTTATTTACATTTGAGGGCTAAAATATGACTAATCTTACACACATGTTAAAATATCATATGTATAATTTGCATTTACGTTTTCAATTAAGCCCAACTCAAGTATGGAGGTCAAGCAAAGGTATAATAATCTTTACCTTAGTGGACATTGTTCTTTGATGAAGCAGGGTGAAAATTTAGTATAGTATTCTAATAAATTTCTATCATTTTGACTTGATAATAGTAATAGGTATTGTCATGAAAGGCCATTCATCTCTTTGCAGTTAAACTGATGCATAACAAAGCATAAATCCAGCTCTCATAAAAAAACCCTGGAATTCAGGATTTGTTTACTTGATTCTTTTTTCTCTTCTAAAAGGAGTTGAAGATTCTTGTTTATCACAGCTCTTTTGCTTCTGTGCTATATTAGATTTAAATAGTTCCTTATTTTAGGTTTGTTCACTTGCCTTCAAAAAATTAAACACTAAAGTGAGGAGGACAGAGAATTCTAGAATCATAGGATGCCCAAATTATATTTTGTTTCTTAGGCCCTCTCCTATTTATTCCATTCTTAATGTGTGAAATTAGACCCTGGCAAAGATGGGTAACTTAACTTATCAAAAGTTACACTATTGCACTAAAATCCAGATCTTTCTCTCTTCATAGTTTCTTAAAGTTCTTTTCAGCCATGTGATACTACTAAGCATATCTAAGCTGATGATTTATCGTAACTAATAAGATCTGATAAAATATTAGTGCATCTTTATTATTTATTCATTTAAAATCCAATTAATTTTAGACTTTAATTAAATTCATGGGTGTAGTATTTTAATTTCTTAAAATTTGCTATGACTAAATTCATTGATGAATCAGATTCTAGTGTCTTGTTCTCATCATTTGTTAGTGTCTATGATACTCCTGATGTATGCTGGATAAGTATCTCTGTGCCAAAATGCTTTAGACCAAAATATTTTGTTTTATTGTTATTTATTTATTTATTTATTTATTTGGTACAGGGTTTTGCTACACATCTTGGACTCATAGTGATCCTACTGTTTCAGTGTCCCCAGCACTAGGATTACAGGTGTGTGCCACCACACCCAGTTGGTGGCTGGCACGGCATATGATCAAACCTGGGTCCTTGTGCTTGCCATGCAGGCACTTAGAACACTGAACTATCTCCCCAGCCCCCTAAAATGTTTTAAATTTGAATTTTTAAAATTTTTAAATATACATGTATCTTAGGGAGGGAACCCCACTTAAAAATAAAATGTATTGCTCTATAATGGCGCCAGGGACTGAACTGTGTTTGCCTAGGCAGGTGCTTAGTCTGCTGAGCTATTTTGCCAGCCCCTAAAGGTGATTTTATTTGATATTTTTTAAAAATACATTTTATGTTGTTAAGGATTGAACCTAGGGCCTTCAACATGCTAAACACACACTTTGCCTCTGAGTTATACCCCCAGCTCCTATGGAGTATTCTGCATATCTGCTTTTTTTTCATTTATTTATTTTTATATATTCAGTACAAGGCCTACAGGGTCTCACTATACAGATCAGACGCATAGTGATCCTCCTGTTCTCAGCCTCCCAAGCACTGGGATTACAGGCGTGCACCGCCATGCCCATTCTCAGTCACCATCTCAGTGTACCTTGGGGACAGGGCTGGCATGGCATGGGAATCAAGCCCTAGTCCTTGTGTCTGCCTAAGCAGGCTCTTTAATCTGCTGAGCTAGCTGGCCGGCCCTTTTTCATCATTTTGAGATAGGGTGTCACTATGTAGTTCAGGCTGGCCTTAAGCTCACTTTGCAGCCCAGGCTGGTGTCAAACTTACAGCAACTCTCATTCCTCAGCCTTCTGAGTGCTGGGATTACAGGTGTGCGCCATCACATTGTGTGGAATTTTCTATTTGTACTATCATATTGACACTCAATAAGTTTTAGATTTTGAGGCATTGTGGATTTGATATTTTTGGATTAGGGATGCTCAACCTGGATCTGTTTTTGAAGATTTTTACCTTAGATTTCCTGTACAGCAGCCATTATGTTAGAGTGAGTACCTCAGAAAATGAATGATACTCTTCTGCTATAATAGCATTAGCATACTTATTTAGTCAATGTTATTAGCTCATTTAGAAAATCTTGTTATTTTTGCCTTACCACTATAACATACATTTCCCTATTTTATTCTTCAGTGATCATTAGCATTTGCTTATAGTATCTATATTTAATTAGGTCTGTGGCATTCTACCTGTCTGATTAGTCATTTCATTTATCTATTTATTTAATTTTCTGTCCTCTTTACCATAGTTTTTCACTAGCAGGCTGGGAGGTCTTTTACTCAATTTTGCTTTAAATCATGAATTGGCAAAATATACCCACCTTAATGTTAGTAGCATCAGACTTTGAATTCCAGTAGCTCCAGCCCTTTTTGTTACAGCTCCAAACTTTGAATTCCAGCGACTCCTGCAGTTCTTTTTTTTTTTTTTTTTTTTTTTTTTTTTTTTTTTTTTTTTTTTTTTTTTTTTTTTTTTTTTTTTTTTTTTTTTTTTTTTTTTTTTTTTTTTTTTTTTTTTTTTTTTTTTTTTTTTCATTTTTTCTTTTCCTCCTGCAGTTCTTATTGTGAATGTTTTCAGCTCATGGTGCCTTGTGGCCATCTGGATCAGCCCCTCAGTGGCTGGAGCTCATGGCCTCTTGGTAGTTACTTAAGAGTTCTCCTTTAACTCCTCAAGTCTCTCTGGGGCTGCTCCACAGGTCTCCATCATTCTCTGCATGCCTTTGCATGTCCCCACAGGCCTATGCACTTCTTGACTCTTTGCTGCTGTGCTGTTCTCTGGAACTTGTCAGCAGCTCTCTGGCTTCTTATCATGTTCACTGTTAATAGCCTTTAATGTTACTAGCTCCTCCTTATGGGAACCTACTCAGCATGCTCTTTTGAAAATAAAAATTACAAATAGGCAATAGAAGCACTTAGTGAGGCTTTTTTATTGGGGCTTATACTGCAGTACAGGGAGTTCATGCACCCTTCTGGACTGACCCAAGTACTATGAGGGTGTGCAACAGCAGCAACTCAGAGCACAGCTGGGGTTCTGTTAAGGCTGCAGGAGCTACAGGAAGCCTAGAGGATATTGCCAAAGCAACCAGAGAACTAGCAGGAAGACTGGAGCTAGTCCTCCCAAGTTAGCCTGGGACCTGATAGCTATCATGTTTACATCCCTTCTGGTTATCAAAGGGAAGAGGGAAAGTTTGGACCTTATTTTGGGGATTTTTTTTCTATGTTTCATTTTAGAAACTTTAATATCTTTTCTATTTCAGTTGCAATTCTTCAATGGTTTCTTTATTTTCATTTTATCTTTAAGAGAATAGAAAAATTATAGATAATATATTAGAAATAATACACAATTTCAAAAAAATCAAGATAATGGTATTCAACAGTGGTTGTTATATTAAACAATGTTTTCTTCAGTATAGTTCTCAGACTACCAGATATAAGCATGTAAAATTTGCCAAAGTAAAAATTTTAAGCACTAATTGCTACCTTCAAAAAATGGATAGAAATTAGTAGTACAATCATCTTAGCTGTGCTGTGTATATACATAATTTTTCCCCTTCCTTTTTTTTCTTTCCTTCAATTGTTCATTCCTCTTGAGCAGTTTCTTTCCCTTTTTCTGCTTTTATTTACTCTTTCAGTTTCTTACAGTAAGGAGGCAGATGTTTACACATATGGGTCTGATTTATTTCATTTAGGAGTCAGGCTTCTAGTTGTATCCCTTTAAACCTATAAAAGCCTCAGGTTTTTCTTTATAGCTGAATAATACTCCATTGTATAAAAATACCACATTTTTATATCTGTTCCTCAGTTGATGGGCATTTGAGTTGTTTCCAAGATTTAGCTATGACCAGTTATGCTGCTATAAATGTGGATGCACATATATCACTGTGATCTGATTACAGTTCTTCTGGAAAACTACCCAGAAGGGGAATAGCTGGGTCAAATGGGACTTCCAATCCTAGTTTTTTGAGGAATGTTTTAATTTAAAATTACCATAAGAGAGCAAGCCAGATAGCTCAGCAGACTAAAGTGCTTGCTTAGGCCAGAGTTCAGTGGTGCGCTGTGCTGGCCACGCCCCCTGGGCTCACTGAGGCAGCAATTGAGCCAGAGTGTGGCGGCGTTTGCCTATAATCTCAGCACTTGGGAGGCTGAAAATGGGAGAATCACTGTGAGTTCAAGCTACGTAGTGAGGCTCTGTACTAAACACATAAAAATAAATAAAATTACCATAAGAATGAGGGCTCAAGAGCGGGATGCAGGGAGGCTCAGTAGAATAAGTGTTTCCCTGGCAAGCGCAAGGGCCTGAATTCAATCCCTGGTTCCACCAAAAAAAAAAAAAAAAAAAAAGAATGAGGGATCAGAGTTATCTTGAAAAAATCTGACCAGAGTACCCAGTTGCTAGCCACATAAGTAAATGGTAATAAAGAGTTTCCATTGTGAGTTACTGGAGCAAGAGGAAGTATTTAGATACACTGCTAATTCCTTATCTACATAAGCAGCTTTTGTTGACTTGACTAGAGCTAGAGAATTCACTTCCAGGTTTACTTGCTCATTCATGTAGCTGGCAATTTGGTGCTGATGGGGGTCCCTTGTTGGCCTTCCCATAGGATTACTTGAACATCCTTCCAACATTCCAGCTAGTCCAAGTGAGCAGTCCAAGAGATCAAGACAGAAACTACCATAACTTTCATGACCTAGCCTTGGAAACCCCATGCTCATACAATATCTTACTAGTCACATAGCCTAGCTCTATTTAATACAAGGAAACACACCGAGGCATGCACACTAGCAATTAAAAGTCATTGAGAATCATCTTGGAATATGGTTATTGTGCTCCCAACCATTGACTCTTCCTTCACATTTAAGTACAAAATTAAATGTAGTAATCCCCACATAAAACTATGCAAAAAATGCCCAGGTTATTAGAATGTTACACACCTTCCTATCACTTCATTACTCAGGGAACTGCTTGATTGTCACATCTTTTGCAGGGATTTACTTTTATTGTTGAAGGTCTGATAAGAAGAAAACTTAAATAAACTGGAAATACCTAATACTAATACTAGGTTTCTCTTGGATATTACAGGAATCATTCTTTACCTTTGATACCATATTTTGTGTGGGTGTGTGTGGGTGTGTGTGTGTGTGTGAGAGAGAGAGAGAGAGAGAGAGAGAGAGAGAGAGAGAGAGAGAGAGA
>PVKA01014577.1:0-52059 GCA_004027165.1 Ctenomys sociabilis
TATGAAAACAGTTTGCAATGTATTATTTCATCGACTCTGTATGGTTATGGTGTTTTGAAACTGTCTGATTGACATTTGTATTTCAATAAAATAAAAATAAATGGAAAAAAAAAAAAGAAAAATAGAGAAATATGAGTATTTGGAAAGATTTTTTTACATAAAAATTAAGCAATTTTTGAAACTTTTTATAAATCAGTTTTCATCATATTTAAATTAACTTAAAATTTTTTTGTATTAAATCTTTTTTTTATTTTTAAAAATAAAGGGCAGAGCATACACACTGTAGAGGCTGAGGCCCTCCCAGAGTGTGCATGATGGTCCAGCTGCACAGCTGCTCCATGCTTCTTAGAGTGCTCCATGACCGTCTTAGAAGGCTCCGGGCCAGGGGGGGGGGGGGGCTTCCACCAGCTTCACAAAATAATGGCAATAGGCCTTCTCCATGATCCCAAAGCGACCTCTACCGTGGTAGCAGATGCCTTTCAGGCACTGGCCTCACCCCAACCTGGACTCAGCTGCGTATACATTGGACCTGAATTCCACATTGTGGTCTTTCACTACCATATCTTGAGCTTATAGGAGAACCTCTTTAATTATGCTTGCCCCCTTTCTTATCACTGAATTCCACTTGAGCCAAAGCCTGTCCATGGACATCCCTTATATCAGTTTTGCCAAATACCACATCTCATCTTTGCTGTATTTTGTCTTTGACAACGGTAGATTTCTGCTGTCTGCTCAGTTCGCCAGGCAGTTGTGGAGGATAAACACAACTTTTTCTCTCATTTGCGAGAAATGTCAAGACAAGCACTCATATGAACATGTAATTGGACTAAGGCATTGTGTGATGACAGAAGCCCCAAAACCAGCATCCCCCAGCTTCTCAGGCTCTGTATCCATATAATACCCAACTCACCCAGCATGGCTCTTTCAATTTAAAATTTAAAAATCAAAGAGAAAATTCTTCCAAAACACTAAGATTCATTATTAACACTTATGGGGAACAAAGAACATGGTGAACATTAAGCTTATCTACATCTGTACATATTTCCTCTTTCCTTATCATTCAGCCACAGATAGTATGTGTGCACACTATCAAATGCTACACATTTTTCCTTAGAGCATTATTTTACATTTATATTGCATATTTGTCAATTTGATATTAAATTAGCTCACATATTTAAACATTTTTTTGGCCATCTTCTCAAGGCCCTATTTAGAATAGCTGTTTTCCATTATGAATGCTAATATGGGTATTTTAATTTCAAAGTATTTTCTTAAAATATTTTTCCCAAATGGAATCATTGGATCAAAGCACATATGTAGCCTCATAGCTTTTAATATGTGTAGATAAACTACTCTCAACAAAGCAAGGTGGATGAAGAGTGAAGACCAAGTACTCAAAGGGCGGGCTGTGGCACTGTGTTGTTTATGCTGTACGCTAGTAGTTGAGTGCTGGTGGGGAGTAAAAGATAACAGAAATGAGAGAATGGGAGACAATGATGGTATAGACTGCAATGGATCAAGTGGGCCTGTGTACTGAAGGGAGTTTGGATTTCACCTCAGATAACAAGAACTGAAAAAACACTGGGAATGGAAACAGGCACAGTACCATTATTTGTGTGTTGCTGTAGAGATAGCTCAATGGCATAAACATCTGCCTGGCAAGTGTAAGGTACTAAGTACAAACAAAAAAAAGAAAATGGAGAAATTGAGGCATTTTTTTTCCAGAGAGCTGCTGAATGCAGTGCCTAAACCAGGAAGGCAGCATGTAGCTCAGAACAGCTCTCACATTCAAGAGCCATGGAAGGAGTTCACAGGTGTTGTCGACTGACTGGTTCTGTGTGGTGTGGCTGAGATGGTAAAGAAAGTGAAAACTTGATCATCTTTTGTTTGTTTTTGTACTTTAGGAAAGGGTCTACAGGGTGTTCAGGATCTCACTACTAGATGGAACTAGTGATCCACCTGTTTACAGCCTCCCAACAGCTGGGATTACAGGTGCGTGCTACCGCTCCCAGTCTCACTGCTGGCTCAGTGCACCCTGGGGGTGGGGTGAGCACAGCAGGCCTGGAGATTGAACCTGCTGAGCTATTTGGCTGACCCTTTGATCATCTTTCATTGTGGACACTTCTATTAGAATTTCCTGCTTATCAGCCCATCTCTTCCATTAGAATGTCCAGCTCTGAAGGTGAAGCCCTGTTTCCTTTTCCATGTGAGGGACAGCTTATGTGTTACAATTTATTTCAAGACTGCATGTCAATATTAAAATGTCCTTTTCAAAATCATCTACAGAAATACTGATAGATTCAACTAAAATCCAATGTAGAATCATTTCCATAATCTATATTTTGCTTTTTGGCAAAGTTATTCATTTTCTTAGCAATGTTCAATTTTTTTTTTACTTTATTTTTGATTAAAGCCTTAAAAAGGCAATGTGATGTTCTTTATGTTGTTTTTTTTTTTTTTCTTTTTTTTCCTTCAAGTAAATGGTATTACACATTTCACAGGCCTCCAGGACATTGCTAACAAAGGCTAAATCAACATTAGCAAGAACAGGGCACTGTTTGAATATAAATATATCTGAACATCCTCTTTGTTCTTTACACAGCTCAAAAGCCATCAGTGCCCTTTTCATCAAGCTTATTGCTGCACAAAGGGCCTGCATCTGGATTTGAATACATCAGGAGAACTCCTGTGAGAGTGGCTGGCCAGCAGGAGGCCACAGGGACTGGGGGTAGGGTACCCTCCGTGTAGCAGATGCCTCAAGGAGAGACAAGGAAGAAGGATGCAAATCCTTTCTCCCCTGAGCTGCCAACCTCATTTTAGGCCAGTAATTTGTTTCTAGAGGATTAACCGCCTCTCTTCCCCCAGAAATACATAATCTTTCCATGTACAGATGCTACTAGTATCTTTGTAGGTCAATTAATTCTACTGGCAAAATTATATAACCAAGATAACTTTTAAAAAATTGGGTAAAGACAGAGAAATACAAGAATTCAACTAAATGATATGCTCCTTTAAAAATGTTAATAAAATAGTGACCCTCTCAAAAATGACTCTCAAAAATAAAGCAATGTAAATGTTAAATCAAGAAGGTACAATATATATATATGAATAATGATCCTTTTAACTCAGGCTTTAGGAGCAAGAGTAAACATTTCATATGAAATGTTCCTCAAAATAAGTATCTTCATTTTCCCTACTCTCTAGAAATGGACAAGCATTTCAAGAGGGCAAAGCCTAAAGCTTAAAAAAATAACAAAAATCCAAACTATTTCAGAACAGAAAGGGAGAAAGCAAAGACAAAAGTAATTTAAACTGGCTGCCAATGCAAGCTGTGAGGCAGGGCCAGATTATCTTCTCCTTCCTTCCTTCCATCCATCTATCTATCCATCCACCCATCCATCCATCCATCTATCAGTTTTGGTGTTTGTTTTTTTTTCTTTCTTTCTTTGGTACAGGGTCTTGATATGAAGTTCAGACTTATAATGATCCTACTGCCTTCCCAGTAGCTGGGATTACAGTCTTATGCCACCATGCCCAGTTATAGGGGGCCAGCAAAGCATGTGGTACCAGGGATCAAATTGGGGTTCTTGCACTTGCCAGGCAGGTGCTTAGACTGCTGAGCTATCTCCCTAGCCCAGACTACCTAATTTGATGTTCTTCTGTCCTTACATCTTTTTTCATACTAATAATGTTCCATTTCAATTTTCCCAGTATGGCTCTACCTCTTAGGGTACTCAATAAGTGCAATGCTGGACTTCTAAGGCAAGCTGAGAGAACACAGGACCTGCCTCAGGATCCAGGTCCCACTGACTTCCTCTGTTCCCTGCCGAGTGCACAGGGAGCTTTCTGCAAGGGTCCCACACTGGCCTAAAGTGTGCCACTGGACAAAACCAACCTCTGTTTGTCTCTTTCCTGAGCTTTCAATAATTAAAGTCATATCTCAGAAAGCAAGAAGCCACTCAACACACCTGGATAGACTTTTGTCAAATACCTTTGTCCTCTATTTCAGTCTCATAGAAAACCTTTCGCAAACCACTGCCATTTTATGAGGCAAATGGACTTTTGCCAAGTCCCCTAGAAATCATGTCCTATTCCCCTATAAAGGTCCATACGCCCATTCTCCCCATCTCCTATACACAAGGTAGTATCTGAGGTATGTAATGTTGAGGTTGTGGTTGATCACACTCTTCCAATTTTCCTCCATGTTTTTTCACTTTCTGCATGTTAATCAGTTTGTTTGCATTTTCTCCCAATTAATCTCTGTCAGTTTATTTTAGTGAACCTTCAGAGGGCTGAGGAGAAATCTGCCTCTGTCCCTACAACAGAGTCATTTTTAAAAGGCTAAAATGTGATGACATTTAATGAGAGACTAATCACAGTCCATGCTACCTGTATTGCTCTCATGTTTAAGACTATTTGGTATTTGGGACAGTATTTTTTTTTTCTTATTTTCTCTACGTATATGCTTGCTTCGTATGTATTTATATGTTGGTTATATATTCTTCACTGTATAAGTGTCAAATACTACAAATACTGACAAATAACTGGGAGATAATTGAAATTTTTGCAACCTGTGAAGAATACTTACTATTTACATGTGCTTATGATGTAGAAAATCTGGGTTAGCGTGAAAGGGTACTCAAGACAAACATTCTATAACCCAAAACTTCATTTAGGAATAACTCCTAAATAAGAGCAAAAAACAGATAATTTCTTGTTTTTTCCACAATCCCTCTGGATTCAACCTTTCAACCTCATGATTCCCCCTCAACCTAGAATTTGGTATATTATTAGTATTGTATATTTATATTATGGACTAAATAGACATTTGTGGGTTAGGATGACTGTAAGACATAAAGGAAGAGGATAAGGGCCGGGGAGTTAGCTCAGGAATAAGAGCTTCCCTGGCAAGGGCAAAGGCATGAGCCTGAGTTCAATCCCTGGTTCCACCCAAAAAAAAAAAAAAAAGGATAAAATACGATGAACTCAAGAATTGGGAATCTCTGGGCCAATCAGATAGCTCAGTGGATTAAAGAGCCTGCTTAGGCAGGCACAGGGACTGGGGCTCAACCCCTGGCATGCGGTACCAGCCTCACCCCCACCCATGCTGAGATGGCGACTGAAACGGCGTGGTGGTGCTTGCCTGTAATCCCAGCACTTGGGAGGCTGAAAATAGGAAGAATGTGATCTGTGTAGTGAGGCCCTGTAGACCCTGCACTAAATACATTAAAGAAGGAGAAGAAGGAGAAAGATTAGGATTTTTCAAGCAGAATATGAGATCTCTAATAATTGCATGTGGATATTGTAAAAGTGAGCCTTAAAAACCTCTATAGTTTTGAGATGGGGTCTGGCTATGTTGCCCAGGTGAGTCCTGAACTCCTTGGCTTAAATAATCCTTCCACCGAAGCCTTTCAAGTAGTTTTTTTAAAGGTGCTGCTAAGGTTTCAATCCAGTTAATTTAGCACTCTTAAATGCTGTTAGGCAAAAGTGAAGCTGGAGACTTGGCTGGTACGAGGTGCTGCTCACATGGTCCTGCTGCTGCTTAGGGGACTGGGGAGGAAGTAAAAGACTGCACTGTATCTTTCTGCAGTAGATCAGAGAAGGCCTTACAGCTGAACTGATGTTACAGGAGAGAAAAAGTCTGCCATCAGTTAAACTTGAAGAATGAAACTACTTCAAGATTAATTTTAAAGAAATGAAATATAACATTTTCTCCAATAAGTATAAAATTATTTGTGGTTTAACAGTAAACAAAAACAATAATTGTAATGCTCTTTGAATTTTACCTAATTAGCATCTTTTTTTTTAAATGTATTTTTTAAATTTTTAAAAAATCCTTTATTCAATACAGGATCTCGCTACACAACTCAGACTCAGTGATTCTCCTGTCTCAGCATCCCCAGCAGTGGGATTATAGGCATGCACCACCATGCCCAGTTTCGGTGGCTACAGGCATAGCATGCAGTACCAGGGATCAAACCTGGGTCCTTGCACTTGCCAGGCAGGCACTTTAGACCACCAAGCTATCTCCCCAGTCCTCTAACTAGCATCTTTTAAATCTAGATATAGATAATAACTCAGCAGGGCTTCTCACTTAACACATCTGATCCTTTGTGATTTGCCATTTTTATTAGGATAAAGTAGTGACTCTGATATCAAAGCACATGATTATATTGATATTTACATTCCCTATCCTGAAATATTTTTATTTAAAAATAATAAATCTGGTCATTATCATCTTTAACATTTTACAGGGTTTGAAAAAAAATATCAAGTTCAAAGCCAAACTACAATCTTCCAGTTTGAGACTCTCTAAGTAGAACAGTTAGAGAAAAGGACTTGATTTAAAAATAATTATACCCAGGAAGAGAACAGCTCTCCTACCTGAGAGCGTGTACCACCCTGGTACGTGGTACAGGGAGTTGTACCCTGGGAAGGAAGCCTAGAAGAAAAACCTGGAAGTGGGTGGGGTGCTTCCTTCTTCCTCACCTCTGCCCCCTTCTCTCAGGACTCTGGTTCTATTCTCCTTGGGCTTTCTATAGCCCTCTCTCTTTCTTCTCCCTGCCCAACTCCAATTCTAAACTTTCTCCTTCAGAAGCAGGATGGAGCCCAAACTAGCTCTGAGAAAAATGCAATTAAAAGAAGTTCTAAAAGACCTCTAACTTCAATAATAACTCAGAATGGAAATTAAAACATAGATATTTTGAAAAAGTCTTGTGTTGGGGTGGAATGAGGTACTTAGACTCCTTTTTCTAAATATCTGCACACACACATTTGCTTGATTCTAAATTTAAAAGCAGCATAGCCTGCTCAAGATATATATGATTGAGCTTTCAAAAATTATCTCAGGACCAGGGATGTAGATGAACGGGACAAGCACCTGTCTGGCACCTATCTGGCACAGGGTCCTGAGTTCAATTCCCATGCCAAAAAAAAAAAAAAAAAATTCAATCAACAGAAGTACTATACTAGTACTTAAAAGTAGCACAATACTGAAATAACTAAGATTGATATTATTATAATTATTAATGTAACTAGCTGCTTTTTGGTGGCCAGTGTATATTTAATAAAACCTAAAGTTTGTACATCTAATATGAAAACTATGCCATCTAAGAATATTATATTTCAGATTAAGTAATTGTGTGCTTAACTCTAAGCATGCATTGAAATAGCCCCACAATACTGGTAGTCTTTTATTAAAAAGAAAAAGCAAGACTATTTCCTCACCATCTGTGTGTAGCTAGGCCCAGGACTATGTATTTTGCTCATACCTACTTCTAGTTGAGAGTTACTGTTTTAGAGGATGTTACATTCTATTACTACTCAACTTTCGATGTACTCTGTTCGGTCATGGTAAAACTTAAGATCTCAAATGAAAAGCTACTTTGCTTCAGATCCATTACCATTAGTAGTGTCATCATCATCTGGGTTTTTTGTTGTTGTTGTTGTTTTGTCACAACAGTAACTAAAAAACATTGAAACTTTCCTTTCACACTATCACTTGGGTCTTAAGCCACCACCACCCTGGATCAAGTGTCTCCCAGAAGGTAATTATAACCAGTTACCCAAAACTAATCAACAGGGGGTCAGGGAGATACTTGGCAGTCCAAGCACCTGCCTGGCAAGTGCAAGGAATGGGTTTAACTCCCCATATCGCAGGCTGTGCCAGCCCCACGCCGAGCCTGTCACAGAAAGCAAGCATGCTGGCTCACACCTGTGATACCAGCACTGGGGAGGCTGAGACAGGAGGATCACTACAAGTCTGAGCTGCACAGCAAGGTCCCTGTACCAAATAAATAAACAAACAAATAAATAAATAAGTTTTTAAAAAATGAAATAGGAATTTAAGGTAATAGATTGAGGGGTGAGCTGGGCAAGAAGAGTTTTCTTTAGTAAAGTCGCCTATCTATAGCATAAGGAATAAGTTAGGCTAGAAAGGAAAAACTGATAATAAGATGTTTCCTGAAATAGGTCTTCATGGTATGGCTTCATTAGTTTATTTATGCTGATGAGAACTTTGCATTCTTATGTTCAAATGGAAAGAAAAACATTACCTCAATATTTTCAAAAAAAATTTATTTTCAGATCATGATGTAATGATTACCCCTACTAATAATTTAAAAATTAAGAGCTCATTTTACTATCTTGATACCATGGTCTACTATATCTCCCATCTACATATTATGAAAAGTTTACTGACATACCTTGGGTCAAGAAGACTCCTCAAAAATTTGAAAAGCAACACCTGGTTCTGAAAGGAAAAACAAAAAATACAATTAAATATTAAAACCAACTTCACAAATTATACCATAGTAAAGAACCATTCTAGGCAGTCTCTCTCTCTCTCTCTCTCTCTCTCTCTCTCTTTTCTTGTATTTTAGGGAAGGGTCTACAGGGTGATCAGGGTCTCACCACTAGATTGGACTCTTAGTGATCTGCCTATTCACAGCCTCCCAAGCGCTGGGATTACAGGTGCGTGCCACCACATCCAGTCTCAACTACTGGCTCAGTGCACCTTGGGAGTGGGGTTGGCATGGCTTCTGGCCTGGTGCCCAGACCCTGAGCTCTGTCTAAGGAGGCACTTTAATACGCTGGGCTATCTAGCTAACACTTTTATTTTTATTGATTGATTTTTTTTTAACACATGCAATTTTGAATAGATGAGAAATATACCTTTCTAGATTTTACAAGGGGCTATAATGAGACAACTCCCTAAGATGTTCCCAGCACTAGAACCTTAGAGAGGCAGTGACTGGCACTTTGAACGTTCTACCAAAATTATTAATTCAGTAAACTGTTCTTTTTTTCCTGTGAAACTGAGAATCTGTGATGTAAATTCTGAGTTCTGGCTGCAATGCCTCAGCTCTCCTGGTTACAGTTATCTGCTGCAAGGCAGTTAATCCAGGGAGGGTTGAGGGCCCAAGTGAAGGGATACCAGCAAAACAAATCCACTATCTCCCCAATATCATCAACTGCAGAAGTTATGATAATCAAACTATAATGTGCTAGCAATCAACACACCACGAAATCTGGATTTTGCAGCCGGGTGTGGTGGCGCAGGCCTGTAATCCCAGCACTCGGGAGGCTGAGGCAGGAGGATTGTTGTGAGTTCAAGACCAGCCTGAGCTACAAAGTGAGCTTAAGGCCAGCCTGAACTGCATAGTGAGACCCTGTCTCAAAAAGACAAAAAAAAAAAAAGAAATCTGGATTTTGCTTCTGACACTAATGAGCAAGGTGACTCTGCATTGCCACCTATCCTCTTAGCATTCAGTTTCCCTATATGGGAAAAACTTCCAGCAATATCTTCTCTGTTTTCTGCACAAAGTAATGGTGAGGGTTAAATAAGGTAAAGCTTCATCTACTACATAAATATAAAGGTTTCTAAGTTTTGAGGGAAATCTAAGCAAAAAATGATTGGTTTTCCTTTTTTGTTTTTCTGTATTTAGGACAGGGTCTTCAGGGTCTCACTACGTAGACTGGACTCATAGTAATTCTGCCGTTTTCAGCCTCCCAAGCACTGGGATTACAGGCACGCGCCATCACACCTGGTGTCAATCACCCTCTCAGTGCACCCCAGGGGCAGGGCCAGCACAGCACACCAGGCATTGAGCCGTAGCCACTGTGCTTAGCCTAAGCAGGCACTTTATTCTGCTCACCTATCGGCCCTGGCTTTCCTTTGTAACATATTCAAACTGTAAAAAGCAGAGAATTTCCAAAGTGAAAAGGATTAATGCCATTTAAAGAATATGATTTTTAAATATATATCAGCCTTTAAAAATACTAATAATAGCTGGGCGTGGTGGCGCATGCCTGTAATCCCAGCACTCGGGAGGCTGATGCAGGAGGATTGTTGGTGAGTTCGAGACCAGCCTGAGCTACAAAGTGAGCTTAAGGCCAGCCTGAACTGCAGTGAGACCCTGTCTCAAAAAGACAAAAAAAAAAAAAAAAAAAAAAAACTAATAAATAGTATTTATTAGTCTTTGATTTTCTATCTTTTCCCTATCACCATTTTATTTTACACTATTTCATGGTTACAATGTCATTCTGGCTTATTTTTTTCTTAAGAATTCTGAAAATAATTAGAGACACATTGCTTGCCATCAAAAGTCAAGATTCTTTGTAAGATCTATATGAAATAAGGCTCTGTAATAAAATTTATTTAAAAGAATTAAGACTCAACAGGCTAATAGTCAACTCTCTTATCTATGATACTGTAGCTTTTACACATTTTTCTGAAGAATGACACTATATCCATTTACTAGGCCTCCTGCTCTCAATATCACTACAGACTACAGAAAAAAAAAATCCTGCCATTGATAATCTTACCTTAAACAAATAAACAAAGGCACAGCACAGCACCAGCACACCATGTGATGTTTCCAAAGTGCTAGCTCCAAGGACTGGGAAGCTGTGGGTGCTGCAAGTGCTATGAGCCCACTCTACCCCACCCAAACAGGGGTGCTGCCCTCCAGGCCCTCCTCAGCATCCTGACAGGGTTCTGCCGTCATTCCAGCCAACCTATTTTGGCACTGTCTGTTAGTTTATCTGTCTTTGTCCTTGGAAGCAGTGATCACATTTATATTCTTGTGTTCTCAGCATGTTTCTGGACCCAGAGCATGAGTATTTATTGAATCAATGGCCAAGTCTTTATTCTGAGTTAATCGACCTAATGCTGGAAAACCAAGCCTGGGAATAATTTTTAAATTTTTTCTATCATATTCAACTCATTTCTAAATCCTATATATTTTACTTCACAAAAACATCTGGAATCTGCCTCTCCACTAACACTGGCTTTCTCTTGGTCCTCACATCTTTTGCCCAGACCTCTTCTTGTCTTCTAAATGTCTCTGCTCCCTTTGTTCTTCTTGCCAGCCCATTCTCCACACTACTAGCCAGAGTCCATTTTCTATAAAAGGGATCTAATAAAATCATCCTTTGTTTATAAATATGAGCAATTCTCTCATGCATAGAAGATAAGTATAAATGTCTTAGAATTACATATAATATTGGGCATCAAGCTACATTTTCCAGCCCATGTCATTCGGACCTGCTTTTTCCTACATATCCCTCCTAGTCTAATAGAAGGCTGCTTCCACTACTGCCACATGGTAACATGTTTCACATGGACCTGACCATATTCTGAATGCATGTGCTGCTTCATGCCTCTTTATGTAGAAACTTTTCTCAACTCTGAAAAACTGAGGTCAATAATTCTAGAACCAATGCAGTACTTCTGAGAATTCCTGCCTGACTTCCTCACAGTCCATCATTCTCTTTCATTTCATAGTTCATAAGTGCTCTGTTCCACAGAAAAATTTAAAGGAAAGGTTGAATTGTTACTTGTATCTTCAGGGTCCAGAACACTGAGTGGGGGTACTATAAGCTCTTGAATGAATTCCAGATCTTCACCTCTCAGGTCACCAGGCTTCCATTCACTGCTCTGATTTCCATTTTGCACAGCTGCTCCCTACCATTATTAGTGCTATTTGAAGGCTCCAGGTTCTGCTTTATGTCCCTGCTATTGTACTGTTCCCATAATAGCAGTGAGCAAACTCAATACTAACATTGCCATGTAAGTGATTAAAGCAATGCTAGGCCCATTAAATATTACATCCAACTGAGCTTCTCAATATTCAGCACGCATGTAGCTGCATTTTACTTAAGATATTCAAGAAAATTTCTAGAAAGTCAACACTGATTCTACCTTAAGAACCAAAAAGTTCTGAGTAACTAACATAAACCTTAAAGAAAATAGGGTTGTAGCTCCCACAGAAAAAGCAAATGGATGGAGGAGAGGATTTTCAGGAGACTGTGATTTCTACCATGTGCATTGTTGTTCCAAAGGTGTTCCTCCAATGTTAGTGTTTGTTACACCCAAAGATGATCTCCCTCATTTCAAGATCAGAGATCATCACACAGCTGTTTATACTTACACACACACATTACAGAAATTACTAAAGCTGTAACATCATTTTAAGAAATTGCTGTAACTAAAGTTTGTAGGGCCAGGGAGATGGCTCAGTGGAATAAGTGCTTCCTTGGCAAGTGCAAGGGTTGGAGTTCAATCCCTGGTTCCACCAAAAAAAAAAAGTTTGTAGGTGGAGGTTTAATAACTCTCTCAACTGGATGTTTTTTCTGTAAATATACACTTGCAATATTTACCTGAAGTTTTTTGATGACTGTTTCAATCTGTTCAGAAAAGTGTGTAGCAACCAGCTCTGCAGCTTTACAGGGCTTCAAGGATACAAGTTCCTAGAGTGAAAAGAAAAGACAAAGCTATTTTAAATGGTACATTTAAATAGAATACCCATAGATATGAAGTATGGTTACCTACCTCTATACTATCACAAGTGTCCACACTATTTCAGGAGACCTTGACATAGGGCCTCCATTTAAAGTATGCATTGCAAATGAGAAAAATTAGAAATATTTCATATAAATAATAGAATTCAACCTTTAAAAAGCATAATTTTGAATTCTCAGAAAATGAAAGCACTATAAACTCTGGATTCTGGCCATGATATCTACAGGATAAACAGAAGGAACCAAAGCTTTCTGAGTTCTCTGTCAGTGAATTTCACTCTTGAGCTTTAAAGTAATAAATGCAAGAAATTGGAAAAAGTATAGTTGCAAATTCCTTTGGCTAAGAATTTTAAAACTTCACCTCTAGGTGTGTAGGAGATTTAGAAACCTTAAAATATCTTAAGAAATCAACTTAAGGTGCTAAATTTTAAATGAAACTAAATATCAGCACTGTAAATTGACCCATAATAAAACCTATTTCTGCCAAATTTAAGATTTCTAATCTACCCTCTTCTTCTAATTTCCTTGATGGCACTGGTTACATTTTTCAACTCTCTTCTTTCTTGGATTATAATTTGCCCTTCCAGGTGGCAGTTTCCAGGCAGGAACACTGCTCTGCCCCAGCCATGATGCACAGCTAAATGCAAAGACTAAATGTAGACCAGAATAGAACGTTATCTAGTAACACCTGAAGTTGTTGTCACTGCAATATTCATGATATTTTTAATAATTATTAGGTAGCATTTGTAAATCAGTAATAATTAGCTGACACAAATAATTATGATGTACACTAATGAACTGCCTCTTAAAAGAGAATATAAACTAATCTACACAAAAAGGGGTATATTACTAATTTGGACATTAAAAAGAAATTATTATTAATTTATAAGAATTTGAAAACTTAGGCAAAATAGATAAATTCCTAAAAAGTATAATTTCATAAACTGACTTAAGAAACAGAAAGCCTGAATCAATTTTCAACCACAGAAAGTCAGGCAGACTAGGGATGTGGTTCAGTGATAAGAATGCTTGCTGACCTCCAGCCCTGGGAAAGAAAATAAACAAAAAACGTTTGGCATCGTAGCACAAACTTGTTGACCCAACTAATCTGGAGGTTGAAGCAAGTGTTGCAAATGTAAGAGTTTAAGACAAGGCTGGGCAACATAGCAAAAAGATACTATTTCAGGAGGAAAAAAAAAAAAAAAGAGTATCAAAAATCTTTCCATATGGGCAACAAACAGCCATATGGAAAGTAAGTTCTAATAACTGCAATGATACCTCAGTTCACACATGCAAAGGACTTCAATGAACACATCACAAAAAAGAAAACTTACATGGCTAATAAACATGAAAAGGCTGTCCATGCCATTAGTAAGTAAGGACATATAAACCAAAATGTAATGGGTTACCATTACACATCCAAGACTGGAAAGGTTTAGAGGCAATGGGAATGCTCTAATACTGGCATCCACTGAAGCTGAAGATGTCAATTCCAATTACCTACCAATTGTATATCCTTTATTACATTACATTGAGATTACTGGTCATCATGCGCCATAATCACTTGGTGGACTTGTTAAAACATGTGGTTGGTTCCTACCCTCAGAGTTTCTGCTTCAGAAGATCTGAAGTGGAGACTGAAACTGCATTTTTACCAAGTTCTCAGCTAACGCTGGGCACTAGACTGAAAACCACTGTGCTGGAGAGATGCATGTGGCTGTGCTCAAGATATGTATGCACAGAATAAAATATGTATCTGATCACACATAGATTTAATAGTCACAAACCAGAAACAAGTGAAATGTCCATCAGCAACAGAATGGATAGACTATTATGGTACATGTGTAGACTTCTCTGTGAGGTCTCATGTGCCCATAAGGAGGGATTGTGAAAGGTGACTGAATCATGAAGGCATGATACAATCATGGGTTCACAGCTAAGTGGGAGGTGAAGTCTGGTGGGTCCTTAGGGATGTGGCCTGGAAGGCTCTATCTCCGTTTCACTTCCCTTGATCTCTGTTTCCCAGGTGCCATACCATGAGCTTGCCACAGCCCTGTGCCACGCTGCCCTGACTCAGAGCCAGCTGTCTATGTATTGAACCCTTACAAATTGTGAACTTTCCTCCTTAATTTGTGAGTGTCAGGTATTGTGTCTCAGTAATGAGAAAAGTAACTAAGACATAGATTGTGATATATTTATAAAATGGGACATTATACATGAACACAAATTTAGCTACTACAACAAAAAAGTACAAATCTTTCAAACAAAATATTGAGCAAAAATACTGAGCATAATTTAAATTCAAAACCAGGCAGAACAAACATTACTTGGGAATGCATACAGATGCAGTCACAGTACATAGAAAGACAGAAAATTATAGAAATGAGGGTACAACAGGAATATTGGTGGGACTGTTAGGTAGGAGGCAGGGGATTGATCAGAAAAGAATTATAAGAACAGTCTATAGCAGGAAGCATGTTTCTAGAGCTGAGCTTAAAATGTTAACTTTTTAAATTTTTAAAAATTAAATAGTACTTTTTTATGCAGTTTTCTGATTTTTTTAATTTAAAAATAAAATAGTCTTGGGCTGTGGAGACAGCTCAACAGTCTAAGCACCTGCCTATCAAGTGTAAGGACACAAATTTGATCCCTGGTACCACATGCCATGCTAGCCCAGAACCTCAGGTGCCCTGAAACCAGGCGTAGTGGCGCATTCCTGTAATTCCAGTGCTGGGGAGGCTAAGACAGGAGGCTCTCTATGAGTTCAACCTGTATAGTGAGATCCTGTACCAAATAAATAAATAAATATTTTTTAAACATAGTCTTTAAAATTGAATAAAATATGTTCTGCTCATATTGGCAAAACAGTCTAAACCAGAAATTCTTTATTAGACTAGGAATCAAGAGGTGCAAACCAAAAATGGATCTTAGAGGTCTTTACTTTAGATCCTGAAACTAATAAAAAAAATCATGTGCCTAAGCACATACGTAATATTATAAGGTACAGACCCAAATATTTCATTAGATTCTCAAAAAAGATCTAGAAGTGCAAAACTCCTAAGAACTATGATGCTTACATTGTATACTGTCAAAAAACTATTGTGATAACTTTTTCTGATGTGCTTTTGTTGACTATTTACAGAACTGGAAACAGAAGACCTTCAATAAAAACTGCATATACTAGTAAACATGGCCTTAGGAGACTTTAAAAGGTGTGAGGTTAATCAATGTGCAGATGTGACAAAAAAGTCAGCAGAAATAATTGTTTTGCAGCAAAAATACTTCTTGATTCTCTAGTATGAGATTTTTGCTGAATAATTTGTTTGTGTATTGATTAATTCATCACATTTCACAACATGCAGAGAGATATTGCTTCATTTTGGGGTGTCTGTGTATGTTCAAGCCATTTCATAATGTAGATTAATTAAAATAAAGAATGAGCCACAATATAACTATAGAGATCTGAAACAGATGATGAAAAGGAGACAAAATTAATGTTAAAGGAAAGAGATAAAACTCAAAACTGGATGAAGATCTTTTTTTTTGTAGTGCCAGGCAAGCATGTATCCTCCTGAGCTATCTCCCTGGCCCTGGAGGAAGATCTTGTGTTGTCACCAATACCCATTCATTTGGCCTGGAAGAAACCCTAACTACACGTGGCCTGCTCTCAGTCCTACTATAGAAAAGAGCTTCAGTCGGGAGTGGCACACATAGGACAACTTCTTTGTTCTCGAGTGCAGAATCAACATCATGTTCTCAGGCCTACAGATGAGAGGATGACAGTCACTGCAGACCACATGCCTTCCACTGCCTGACCAGCTTTCCCACTGGATTGGTCACCTAAGATGCTGTCCCTGTGCACAATCTAAGTATGAAAATCCTCAAGCGAATTAACATTCATAATATGGTACTTAACAGTGCTTAGTGAGTAGAAAGTTACTTCAGTAGAATCTTTTTAAACAGAGAAGTTTTATTGAATCAGTACCTCAATATGATCCATCGCTTTGTGCCACACAGACTGCTTCTCCTCAGAACTGTGCCCAGGAATGGATAAGATATTGTGAATGTAATTAAAGACTTCTTCCTGAAAAGTACAAGCCAGTGTAACTTACTCACCCCTCCACTGGAGTAATGTTCAGTCACTACCTTCCATCTGTACCAGTCTTAGTAAATACCTATCTTTGGAGATGGAAAATCATTTAGACCATTAACTGATAGAAAAAAGATACTGAAGAGAAAGGGTAATTACTAAAAGCCCAGGATAGAATCTTAGTAGTTACAAGTCTGTTACAATTAATTTTGGTCCCAATTTATTCATCTTCAAAGACCTAGTAGAGTAATATCATACTTTTGCCTTTGGTGATTTTGTCCACTCTCAATTTCACCTCAGTTACTCTCTCCCTTGCCTAGCATGCTCATCTGCACTGATTTTTATTTTCTCTGTACAATCTCTATTCAGTTCCTTGAACATGTTGACTCTACCACCCCCCCCACTGACCTTTGCATATTCTGTTCCCAGTCTGGAAACACTCTTCCTTTGGCTTGAGTCACGCACTCACTTCTCAAACTTCAAAATTCTGTTTTTATGTCACTTTCTCACTTTCTCTGAGATTCATTTTCTAACTCCTCTGTAGAAGTTAGTCCCACATTACCCTCTAAAGTTGCACCCAGTTTTTTGCACTTACTATAGCACCCCAACACTTACCACAATCTATAATTATGTATTTGGTTTTGTAGTCTCACTAAATTTAAATTCAGAAATTGTAAGAATTGTATTTGTTTTACTTAACAAAGAACTGGCTTTATTACAGCAACTAAATAAAAACTTGGTGAATAAGGGAAGAAAACTTTGGATCAGCAAACACATGACTAAATATTTCTACTGAGAAAAGAAAAAAAAAGGGTAAAGCAGTTCTTCACTTGCCTCTCTTAGTGGGTCATGCAAGTAACAATCAATAATTTTGTCATATTGGTGTTCTCGTTCATACATAAATTCACAAATTTGATAGCTAGAATGTAAAAGGAAAACATCAGTGTGTCAAACAGGCATTCAGTTGTTAGCTTACTGCCTTAAGTTTGCCTAGTCATAAATGCTAATATTTAAAAATATGAATAATGTGATTTCTAGAGTTAAATAATGTTGTATACGTTATGTCTAATCTCAATGCTCTAAGGCCTTCTGGATATCAGAATATTTCACACTTTACAGTTTTAGATTAGGGATGCTTAACCAGTAAGGTATGTGTCAATATTTCAAATTCTAAAATATCTCCAAAATCTGAAAGACTTCTATTCCCAGTCTTCTCAGATAAGAGACACTCGCTTATAATAAGAATTTGAAGATCAGTATCTGCAATTCCCCTTACAGTATGTAGGTTTATGCTATTGCTGAATACTCTGCTTATAAGAAATTTCAATGTTGGGTACAAAAAAAAAGGTTAAAGAAATGATGATTAGGCAAGCACATGAACCAGGGTTTGATCCCCAGCACCACGTGCCGCGTCAGCCCTGCCTCAGGCACGCTGAGCAGGCCATTGAGATCAGGCATGGTGCATGCCAATAATCCCAGCACTGGGGAGACTAAAAACAGGAGGATTACCTTGAGTCCAAGCTGTGTAGTGTACCAAATACTTAAGAAAAATAGAAATGAAGCATCACATTTTTAAAAACCCAATAGATAAGGTAACAATTCATTATCTGCATATATGAAGATTTTCTGCTTAGAATTAAGTAGGACAGGGCCAGGGAGATAGTTCAGTAGAAAAGTGCTTGCCTGGCAAGCACAGGGTCCTGAGTTCAATCCCTGGTACTACAAAAAAAAAAAAAAAAAAATTAAGTAGGATAAGACATTCAACAAAACCGCAGTGTTAATATAATGAATCTTATTTGTATGTCCTATTTTGCAACTTAAAATCCATGGAAATATTATGTTTTAAAAATCTAAAACAATAAAACATCATGATACTGACTTTCTTTCCTTCTTTCTTTCTAGTACTGGAAATCAAACTCACAACCTTGAACTTGCCAGGCAGGCCCTGTGCTGCTGAGCTATATTCTCAGCCCAATAATTTCTTATTAAAAAAAGTTACAATTTTACTAATTTCTAGAATTTGACTGAAAGGCAAAAACATGTACGTAGGGTTTTCTTGTTTTTATGTAACTTAATAAAAAAACAGCAATGCATCAGTCTACTGGGCTTCAAGTCAGAGAAACATAATTTAATAGTTCTACACAAAACTAATACATGATTTCAAAGTAACTTACAACTCGGCTTTTTCTGCCATACGAATGAGCCGGCTTTCTTCAAATTGAACTATCCCCCCAGCCTGCAGCAATTCTAAAAGGACCTAAACATTAAAATAAATGAGTAAAAACACTTTGCAACTTATTTTTATTTATCAGCTTATAAAGGTCCATTCAGCCATGTGCACCATTCCTTTTTTTTTCTCTTCTCTCTTACTTAATGACATTTTGGCTTGCATTCACATATGGGACTGGTCAGATTGCTGTGACAGTAGGTACTATACCACAAAGAAGAGCTGGCTCTGCTTTTCAAACACAGGAGGAATGCCCCAGTATTTGCAGATAAAGCTGTTAGAATACTGAACAGACAGACTCACCAAAAGTAGGCTAAAAAAAAAAAAGGCTAATAAGTTTTTGTTTCACACTTTAATGTCTTATGGTTCTTTAAAATCCACTGTCCATAGGCAGCACCTATGTTTACATGCTAATTTTTTTAAAACTTTGCATATTCTCATAGTAACATTAATTTAAAATATCTTTTTTTTTTTTTTTTTTTGGATGGAACTGGGGATTGAACTCAGGCCCTTGCGTTTGCCAGGAAGTGCTTTTTCCACTGAGCCATCTCCCTGGCCCAATTTAAAATATCTAAAAGGCAGAAACAATCCAAATGTCTATTGTCAAATGAATGGATAAACAAAATATGGTATATGAATTAAGGGTTCATAAATCTGCCTTTATTAAGAAAATTCTGGGCTAGGGAGATGGCTCAGTGGAATAAGTGCTTCCCTGGCAAGCGCAAGGGCTTGAGTTCAATCCCTGGTTCAGCCAAAAAAAAAAAGAAAGAAAATTCTGATACATGCTAAAACATGGATGAACCTTAATGACATTATAATAAGTGAAGTAAGTCAAACACGAAAGATAAAACACCATGACTGCACTTTCAGGAGTTGCACAAAAAAAGAAAATACTGAGAGACAGGAGGTGGAATGGTGGCTTACCCAGACTGGGGGCCATGGGTATAGGGAGTTATTGATTAAAACACACAGTGGCTCAGTATGAGAAGTAAAGTTCTTGGAGAAGGATGGCAATGATGATTATTGTACAATGTGAATGTGGACCTAATGCTGCACTTAAAATAGTGCATTTTATGTTGTATCCTATAACAATAAAAACAAAAATACCAGGGCTCATATAATTAGTTGTTCGTTTTTTCTTAACATATTTGGTACAGGGTCTACAGGATCTCACTGTGATCAATACACTGATCTGTGGGTCAGATTCTTAGTGATCCTCCTGTTTTCAGCCTCCCATGCACTGGGATTATAGGCACACACTACCATACCCAATCTCAATTACCATCTTAGCACACTCTGGAGGCGGGGATCGAACCTCAACTTCTGCACTCTGCCTAAACAGGCACTTTAGTCCAATAAGCTCTCTGGCCAGTCCATATAATTAGTTTTTATCACACTAAGCAGTTGCATTAAAAAATGTGACAGGATGTGCTACATCCATCAATTTTTAAATAACCCCCAAAAGATATGGAAGAAGCATTACGCACTCAGAGCAGCATGAGAAAGCGCTTGTATATATTTAAATTCAAGATCCAAAGTATCAGGATCCTTCTCAGAAGCCTAAAAATCATTCAACAGTATTTTTTTTCTAATACAGTAAATTTTACTATTTTCCAGTTAAATAAAACCTATTCAAATATTATACTTCAGAACCTAAAGTTAATGTTTGGAGCACTATAATGTACTTTATATAAAAAATATGAAGTGAACCAAATCTACTTTGTCAACTTGGAAAAAATAATAGAAATGCCACTGCTGGAGCCAATTTAACCAACCCACTAGAGCCAATTATTAGATTTCTAGGAAGTTTGCAAACCAGTCTTTAAAAAATTATTTTAAAAACTGAATTACATTAACAATAAATTAAATCAAAAACAAAGATAATACTCAAAATTCACCACTTCTTGTTCTATTATACTTTACTACTATACATGCTGTTGAGTTTATTATTTCTAATGTAATGTAACCATCTGAATGGAGGAAACACACACAGGCATATTACTGTTTGTCTTCTTAAGTGACCACAGGTTGGTAAGCCAAGCCAACAATAGCAGACAGTTACTTATAACACAGAAATTGGCAAACACATCAACAAAATACTATGAAAATGTTGCATTTTTAAAGGACTGTTTCTTTTTTTTTTTTTTAAGGAATGACAAAGACCCTTAGCTTTTCATAGAGAAAGTTTAGCAATCCCTAGTTAAGAAAGTGATAGGGTAAAGTATTAATACAATTAAACTTGACAGTGTGTATACTTACAGGCATTATACTGAAGAGCTCAAAAATCGAATTATTTTCCTAGTATTTGAAATTATCTGACTCAACAAAGAAATTATTTCACTAATGAGTAAAATTCTGACATATTTTCTTTGCGCTTTCATCTTACTTATTTACACAGATGAAATATCAACTAACATCCATATCAGAACTATACTTAGGGAACTAGCTGCTAAACATTTACCAGCATACCACTAGAAAATAGAATAAAAATGGGCTGGGGATATAGTTCATTGGTACAATACTTACTTTGCAAGTGCAAGATCCTGAGTTCAATTCTTAGTATAAAAAACAAATAAACAAAAAACCAACAACAATACATGCTGTATCAACTATTATAACTGTCCTATTAAACTGTTTTGAAACTCAGCTTCACTGCTTATACTTTTCTCTTTAAAATTACAAAAAAACTGAGCTAGCAAGACAGCTCAGTGGACTAAAGTACCTGCTTAGGTAAGCTTAGGCAAGCGCAGGGACCATGGTTCATTCCCTGGCACCACATGCTATGCCAGCCCCATCCCTAGGGCAGGCTAAGCCAGCCAGAGTCTGGGCCTAGTGGCGCACACCTGTAATCCTAGCACTGGGGAGGCTGAAAGCAGGAGCTGCATAGTGAGACCCAGCAACAACCAAAGACATTTAAAATTATAATAATAATTAAAAAATAATAAAATTACAAAAAAAAAAAACTACTGCATAAATTTTAATTATGAAGGAGATGAGTTCTGATCATATATGTGACCTTAAAAACTAACTTCATCAGTCTTGGCTGGGGAGATAACTCAGTGGAATAAGCGCTTCCCTGGCAAGAGCAAGGGCCTGCATTCAATCCCCAGTTCCACTAAAAAAAAAAAACAAAACTAACTTCATCGGTCTTTTGTATTTCTAAAATGAGGAAGGAGAACAAAAACTAGATAAACTCAAAGGAGATACACAGAAATATAGCAATATACTAAGACTGAGCCAAATGGGATAGCTCATGGTTATTCCAAACTTTAGGAGGATCACAATAAGTTTGAGGCCAATTCCTCAGGGTTTGGCACAGCATTTCTCCCATTCACTTAGTGAGGTCTAGCTCAATAAGAGAAGTTCTTTCTGATTTACTTTGACCTCTTTCCCAATCTTTAACAAAATAGTTCTAGTTCCTCATACCTGCTGTCTTTCGGAGTGTCGAGAGTCATCATCAGGGCTACACAGGAATTCAAGCACCTGCCCAAAGAAATAATAACCTTTATGCTACATCAGCTCACATGAACTAGCTATCCTTTTAATGCCACCAGTTCATTCTCATTCAGCTATAACAAATACTCTAGGAATATGCTACCAGCTCCATTGAACTGGCCTAGTACACGAAACATTAGGCTCAAGCACTCTTTACAACTTAATACATGCTTTATATACATTTTTTTGTGGTTTAGAAACATAACCAGAGGATTGTGCCATTGTATTCCTTAAGGTTCTTGCATATCAAGGACAGAGCAAAGACGTGGTCAGACTATTAACTATATTAACACATAATATTACGGCTAACAATAACACTTCCTACTTGTGATACTGGATGAGTTACTTAACCTCCTTAGGATTCATTTTTAAAGTAAGGATAATGGTACCAATTTCAGAGCTGTTAGAGACAGTGTGGATGAGCTTTGGAGCAATGCTTGGCACTGTGAAGCACTTAGCAAATGCTAGGCCTTACCTAGTTTGTCCAAACAGAATGCATTTTCTTGCCACTTATCAATACATAGGGAATATTTAAGTTGGATTTAAAAGATAGCTGCAGAGTCAAGCTCATTTGGAAATAAATTCAGATTTTCTAAAAGTAATCTTTTCTCCAGATGATCATCATATAATCTTGCTATCAATGAGATGTGGCAATTTCTAAATTAGAACATTCCTGAGCAAAGAATTCTAGGCAATTTAGAGCAACATAGTAACAGAGATAACAGAATGCCTATAAGACACTCTACTAGCTGCCACTCCATAACAGCAGGTGGCTAAGCCAACTCATGCTACCCAGGACACATCATAAAACACACAGCATGTGTGCATGCACATGCCCAAGCATGCGCATGTGTGCACACACACACATACGCCTCTCTTTTAATTTGGATCAAAATCTCAACAGGCCTCTCTTACATATGACATTTACTCAACAGTGTGTCATATTAAAAACAAGATACTGTAATTCAATGGACTTTTTTTAATCAGCAGTAAACAGAGGAAATCCAATTCTAATTCTCACTGTTGAAGACACTTACCTGATCAAAGAGGGTCCTGTTCACAAACAAAGTATTGTCAGGCTTTGCAAGCTGCCGAGCAAGGAAAGTAAAGAGACACCCTACTTGTGAGGGAGTAAAATCTGAATTCTCCACCATAACCTGATGAGCAAAAGAGACCATTTGTGCATTATGCCATCTGGTTTGATACAAAAAATACACTATAAGAAGGGGGAAGGTCATTAAAAATTCATGAAAAATTATTTTATTGATTTGCAAACATGGAATTTAATATCATTTAGAAAATAAGTACTTCTTTCATACTCTGAAAGAAAAACAATTTGGTGATTTCTAGCATAATTCTAACACAATGTGGATGATAATTTAATTGTCAGAGAGGGCAAATAAGATTTCAAGGAAATGTTGATTATGTTTCCCTTCGGAATTCTGAGAGAATCCTACTATAATTAATTTTAAATAACCCTACTAAAATCTGTCTATCAGTAAGGGAAGAAGGGAGCTACTGTGTAGTTTAAAAGAAAACTGGTGAGCGAAGCCACCCAGAAAAGCGGTCAGCCACTACACACCTAACAAAGCAAACAGCTCTGTACACATGCTTCGTGCAACTTGAAAGCACACACAGGTATGCACTCCCAGTTAACCCTCTATTCTAACTCAGCTCTTACTTCTGCATTCCCACTATGTAAGGTGCTATAGTACAGGAATTTTTAAGGGAATTATAAATTGGACAGTGAGACAAGTAAAAGCATCTGAAATAACAGGCCTGACTTTGTTTGCACTCTCCTAAGGGCACAACTAATTGGAAAAGCACAGTGTAGAAAAAAAATGTTCAATTAATGGTCCAAAAGGGAATTTGAAAAGAAAGAACCGTTGAGAGTGGAGATGCAATCAGAGACGAGTGTTAAAAAAGGATGGACACAGAAGACACAAGTTTACTGGGAGAATTTTAAGTCCCTCTGGGATGTGGCAGCATGCATAAGGAGGAAGAAAATATTAGGAAGATCAAAAGAGAAGATTAGGACTCAAATGTCGTCTGAAGGACTCTGAATTTATTCTGTAGAAAACTGAGAAGTTACAAAGTTAGCTTCAACTAGGAGAGTTGATCATGATCAGAAAATTTCTATGTGTCAGAAAATTCCCACTGCTGATACTGTACAGGATAAAAAGCAGAAGGAAGAGAAGGCAGACAGACCAACACTCAATTGCCTGGAAGGTTCCAGGGAGAGAGAAAGAGGTTCTGAGCCTGAGCAGGGGTGCTGAAAAAGGAAGAACAGGTGCAAAGGATGGCAGCAAGAGCAAAGTATTCCTACATACAGAATATGTCATGAAAGGAGCAACAAAAAGATGACAGCAAGCAGCATACTGATGCTAGTAACAGAGAATACAGAAGTTGAGAGGAAAGACCTTTATTGTTTGGGACTCACTGGATTCATGGAACCAACTTTACCCCCAGCTGGGATAGTTATTAAAATATCCAAGTTCCCTCCTTTGATCCTCCATTCAGAGGTGGGCTTGAGTGGGAGGAGAGTCAGGTCACTGACCCTTATAAAACATGAATCCTCATCTTGAGGAGTTAGTTCCCTTAAGGCATGAAAGAGTGAGCCCAACCCTTGAACTTCTCGGGCTTCCTTTGCCCAGTGATCTCTCTCTTTACACTTCCATGATGATGCCACCGCTACCGTGACGCAGCTGACAGGGCCCTCACTAAAGGCCAAACACATAGGGTGGCCCAGGCTTCAGCTTTTGGCCTGTAAAACTATGAGCTAAACTGATCTCTTCTTAAAGTGTTCAGCCTCAGTTATTTTCTTATGGTAAGAAAAAAACAGAATAATATATGCTCCAACATGTATTCTTCCTTCTTAACTCAGATACAAAACTAATTTTTAGCTAGTACATGGTTATGCCTAATAAAGACTATGTTTCTCAACTTCTTTCAGCAGCTAAGGGCTATCTATCAAAGTTTTGAATAACATGATTAAGCAGAATTTGTAGTATATAGTTTCTACGAAGTTTCCTCAAAGAGAGAAAATATTTCCTTCTGCAACTCTTTCTGCATTCAGACTCAAAATGCAAAGGTGATGGCTACAGCCTGAGCAGCCATCTTGGCTAAAAAGACAGAACTTAATATGCTAAGAAAGACAGAAGGAAATCCTTCCCAGATAAGTCTATAAAGCTTCTCTGGATTCATATGAGAAAAATAAATTCCCATTACAATTTATTGTCACATGGAGTTTCCTCTCAAAGAACTTAAATATAACTTATCTAGTAGGAGGCTATAGAACAATATTAGATAGAAGACAAGACAAAGAATAGAGAGGCCATGTAAGAACGTATGTAGGTAATGTAAGTAAAAAATTCTCCACATTACCACCCTGATCAAACAGGCATTATCTGAGAATTTAGCAATCTCATTCTCATGATCGTCACTGCCTACATAGAAAGGCCAATATACTGTAATGTGCTTTGGAAATTATAGAGAGCTATTATAATTAAATATAATATAATTATGCTATATACAAGTAGAGATCACTTCGATTTTGGCTTCTTGTCTAAAATAACTCAGAAGTCATGAAAAGTCAATGAAACACCCATTTCAAAACCAGAAAAACAAAATGAAAACTCTAAGTTTTCAACTAAAAGAGGAGAATGTAGCCTGCTCAAAGTCATGCAGATGGAAAAGACAAGAACCTGTCTCTACACCCATTCATCAGCAATAGTATGAATCTCAAAATAACACCAATGCATCCTGTTAGATTCAGATAATGATCATCTCTGTATACTTCCAATTATTCTTAGTGTCATTTATCAATTCAGTGCCATAGTAAAATATGGCACTAGCATAACAACAGTAATGAGGGAAATGATTATTTTTCTAATTAACTACTTTCTCAAAGCAATCTACAGTTAGTCTGTTGTCATACTTACTCAGAAATCATCATACTATGCATTTCTCAAGTAGCACCAGAAGCCCAGCAGCCAGTCTAAAGCTGAGGTATATTAAATTCTTACATCAATGAATGATTAGCATTTCATTCAGCTCTTAAGAACCAAGACACTATTAAAACCGTAATATCTGATTATAACAGCTGATGGCCACCCCACCCTGAATGTGTCCAATTTCATCAGATACAACTGTAGCAAACTTCCTTCTTAAACAATATTATTTTAGAACCTGCTATGAAATAATTTGTTATTGTAATATAAATATCAGTATAAATACAAATAATCTTTGCTTACTTTCAACAAAATATCCACAATTCGCTGTTGATATTCCACAGCTTGTTTATCATTTTTAAAATCTTCGAAGGTCTAAAAAAGGAAAAATTTTAAAAATTACTATTTTCAAATTTTGAATTTTTATTCAAATTTTGAATTCTTACTATTAAATTATAAAATTCTTGTGGCTAGAACCCTACTAAATTCCCAAGTAAGATAACCACTCTCATCAAGTTCTTTATGTATTTTTAATGATAAGCTACTTTTAGGGAATAGGGTAGAAAGTTATAGCATTTAATATTTCATGGTATTCTAAGGTTTTAACTGAAAATCAATATGAAGTATATAAATAGTGGTTATTACACAACCAAAAAGCATTTGAGAAAGGAAGTACAGTAGTGAGAAAATTCTCCAAGCAAAGAAAAGAAGAATGCTAATGGCAAGAGACAACTTGAGAGCAAAGCTCCCTTCTATCTCCTTCTGAGATGGAAGGATAAAAAAATGCCATATTCTCAGCCATCATTCAGTCTGTTACCTGGCAATAAAAGAAATGAGTCTATTAACTGTCATGAAAAATAATATACATAATTCTCATGACAATTATAAATAACTGATGTTCAATGACAGGCATTTAAAAATTAAGACAAAATTGTAGATGCTAAAATTCTTAAGCCCATTCATAAGGATTAAATACCTTATTCTCAAAACACTGCCAAGTACAGTTCCTTTTATTTCATGTTCCTACTCAAGTCTGAACATGCATCAAAGTGAATGGTGGCACAGAAGTTTGGTAATATATGATAATGGCATGTCATACAAACACCTAGCTCCCACAGGATGTAGGAAGGAACTGAAATGGAATCTGTTAGCAACAAGTTGAAATAAACATGTTTGCTGAGCAATAAGAATGAAGAAAGATTTAAAAATCTTTCATATGGCTTTCACTTAGCACATTTCCTTCTGAGAAATGTTTAATCCAGAGAGGAGTAATATACTGTTATTTTTTGATCATGAGAAAAGAATATATATTCTCAATAAAAAAAAGTTCACAGCCAAGAACTTTCTACATCACAGTTCTTTTTCAAACTAGAATACTTGCTCTTTAGTGGGCCGTGAATTTCCCAGACTTCTCCAAAATACCCTTACTCTTAATACCATCTATTATTCCCTGATTTGTCCTGTCTGGCATCCAACAGGTGCTTAACAAAGGACTACTGAATTGTTTGGTTATTTATAAAGAAAAAATATTTTAAACTTTTTTTCTCCAACTAGTCTGATTTGCTGCCAGCAAATCTCTAGTTGAGAAAAGCTGAAACAAGTTGCCAAGGAGATGGTAGAAACTAGAAGGCTCAACTAGAAGATATTTTTGTTGCTGTAGGTTAAATATGACCCTGCTTGAAGATAGGAAGATAGACAAGAAAATTTCTCAATTCTATCTTCTGATTTATGAGAACACATTGCTCCCCACCCCCATGCCAGGCAAGATGTCACTCTGTAGATATTGTGGGTACTTATCTGGTACTAAAAGCATTATTCAAATAAAATCCAACTCTATGGAGAATTAACAAATGCATTAAAAATGACAGCAAGTCAGAATTTTCTTAGCCGTTTCCTTTTGGCAGCATGTAGTCATTGCTTTAAAGAAGACACTGAAAGTTTGTTTCTATAAATACAATTAAGTGGTGACATACTATAGTGTGAATGTTGTGATACATATAATGACATATTTTAGTGGTAGTTAAAACTGCCACCAAATGGCACACCATTCCTAGAACATTATCATTCCACAAAGATGGTTCTAAATATTCAGTGTTTGTTACAACATTATGTGATATCCTAATGGAGAATTATAGTTTGTGGAATATAAATATGAACTCAAACCTAAGTTCAGAGTCATCTGAGCACACAAATTTCTTTTTGTACTTCCTTTAAAATTATAGGGTTTCTGACTGAATAATGCTAGTAAGTTAGTTAAGTCCTAACCTAGAGGTGCATCAAACATTCGTAGTAAACATTTCAGGCTTTGAGGACTATATGTTGTCTCTATTGTTATTTTTCTTCACTGTCACAAACCTTTGTTATTTGTTTGTTTTTAGAGACAGGGTTTTACAGTGTGGTTTAGGCTGGCTTTGAAGTTACTTTGTACCCCAGGCTGGCCCTGAACTCACAGTAATCCTCCTGCCTTAGCCTCCCAAGCACTAGGATTATAGACATTCGTCACCATGCTCAGCTTTTTTCAAAACCCTGAAGTATATCAAAAACATTCTTAGGTCACAAAGGTCAGGGGTTAAACTTTAGGAGCTGGGTTTGACCCATAGGTTACTATTTATAGATCCTATCCTAATCTCTTCACACACACTCCTAAAAGAGCCCTCTGTAATAAAAAAAGCTAAATAAGTCAATCACAGTTCAGGATAATGGAAAAACTAGAAGAATACCATAAACTTCAACCTACATGCAAATGGAAAAATAAGTATTCCATATCAGAACTGGTTCCAAACACACAACACTAAAGAGAAATAAGGATAGGATTGTGCAGAAGGAAGTAGATTATGATGACAAGGTTCTAGTGGTGGCACAATACCCGTGACAACAAATAGACTTCACTTCAGAAGGAGGCAGGGTCCATCTGGGTAAGGCAATATTGAGCTGTGGCCTGAGAACTAATGGATCACGCACTGGCTGTCAGGAAGTCCAAGGAAAGGACCTGGAAACTATGGATCAGAAGTAAAGGTAAGAGGGCTGGCTAAATAGTTCAGCAAATTAAAGTACTGCATAAAGCACCGTAGACTGGCTGCCTTGCAAGTGAGAACTTGAGGCAGGCCACACTAGAAAGACCTTTCCTAGCATTCTCTGGTCCAGCCCTGCGGCCCCAGAAGCAGCACAGCTCACCCAGTGAGTGAGAACTGCAGGCCCGCCAAGCTAGAGAGACCTTTCCCAGCGTTTTCTGGTCCTGCCCCGCCAATCCAGACCCAGCACAGCTCAGCCAGTGAATGAGAACATCCACCACCCTTCTAGGAGCCCAGCAGACCTACCAAAGCCCAGGCCCGATGAGTGCCCAGGACTGATGAGTGCCCAGGCCCAATGAGTGTATGAGAGAGCTTCTGTGCTCTCCTGCCACCACCATACCCCTCCACACCCAGCCCAAGCCTGCAATACAGGCCTGGGGAAAAACTCTAGGCTGAAGTCCTTGCACTGAGACTAGGGTCAAAATCAGCAGCTAATCCAGAAGCAGAGCATCTCATCAAAGGAGCACAACAGGCTCACCTCCAAGGACAGCCAACAGGAAGGAGGTGAGCACAACATCCAGACGTAAGCCAGGCAAAACTACATGAACTAGAACTTGGTGTAACAATACCTGAATTTCGTAAGGTGCTAAGGTTAGAACTGCACCAAAACTCTACACCAAAGTTAGAGGTCAGAGCTATAAGGCATGATAAAAACAAGGATTCAAAGGCAACATCAGGCCTTGAGCCCACCAATGATAAGTGCAGAGGACACCAACTCAGCTAAAATGAATGAATTAACAGTCAGAAGCAAGGAAACAACAGCAGAAAGGAATAAACAAATTCAAACCAGAATTAACGCCTGAAGAAAAAAAGAAATTTTTGAATACATAGCATTAGAATTAATGAATCAAATCCAGAAACATATCGGGGAAACCCAATGCCTACCCAGAACAAGTGCAGAGAACACTATTCCAGCTGAAACATATGAATTAACAGCATCTCAGGCAAAGAAACAGCAGCAAAAAGGTACAGAGAAACTCAAAGCAGAAATAATTTCTGAAATAAAAAAAGAAATCTTTGAAATCATAACATCTGAAGTAGACAATCAATTCCAGAAATATATAGAGGAAACCTAATTTGGAAAAAACTCTGCAGTAAAAGAACGAATAGCTACTTCTAACAAAGAAATTAACAAAAAAAAAAAAAAAAAGAGATTAGAAATATGAGATTCCTTGAATGAGCCAACAGGGTATGCAGGGCTGGGGATCAAACTCAGGTTTTTATGCTTGCCAGGTAGGTGCTTATGCCTCTGAGATATCTCCCCAGCCCCCATCTTTAACTTTTCATAAATACATGTTAGAGACATATACAGAGATAGCAGCACAACAAAACGAAATATTTGAAACATTTTACTGCTAGGGCATAAAAACTGTACCCACATGCAGATTATTTTTCTTTATATTAAAAAAATAAACATCCTGGATTCTTTGAAAACACCTTTAAACCTGGTCTTACCAGGGCCAACACATTTAGAAATTCTCTTGTGTCAAAATGTAGCAGAGTCCGAACATAAGGATATATTTCTTCCTCCGGGGATGCTTCTGCTGAATGCAGGCGAATCAGAAATTCAAAAACCTACAAGTTGAAAAGCAACTATTAACTATTTTCTCATCTTACCAATCATCTTGTTCAAGCAAGATCTGATTTCCTTTCAGATAAGATAAAAGCTGAACTGAGTTCAAATTGACACTGTTTAAAATCCTGTCCTAAATGCCCTCTTAACTAAAACTGTTGACATTCATGATAGTACATAGGCACTCTCCTATACTGCCATTCCTGAGGCAGGAGCACTCCTCACCTGCAATCTGTCTTCGGCACATCTTAAGAAGTATATACAATGAAAAGGCTATGAAGATACTACCAACCTGGTTTTTAACCAAGGGAACAAGATCTTCGGGGATGTCACCAAGAGGATAGGCACGGCCTGCCAGACAGCAGCTAGAAGAAAAGAAAACGAGCCCCCGTGAAGATCTGGAGACATGCAAAGGGCTAACTTTGAAAAGTGAGGAGTACATTGTTTCTCAAACCTGAAATCCAAGTAGGATTTTGAAGCAAGTTCAGCTCTTGTTAGGTTAAGTTTAAAACCCAGATCACTGCTAATGTATAGTAACGTGACTATAGGTAACAAAAACATGTTGGATATTAAAAACATGAGAAGAAAGCTTTTGAATGTTTTTCCCATAAAGAAAACATAAATGTGTTTACAAGATACACACTCATCTAAACCATCAGATGGTAACCCATTTGTAAGTTTTATGAATGTACAATTTTTTAATCCTTTTTGTTTATATATTTGGTATAAGGTCTCACTAGGCAGTGAGGAATCAGCAATCCTCCTGTTTTACCCTCCCCAGTGCTGGGATTACAGGCATGTGCCACTACACCTGGTTTCATTGGCCAGCTCACTGCACCCAAGGATTGAACCTGGGTCCTTGCACTTGTCAGGCAGGTAGATGCCTAGACTGCTGAGCTACCTCTGCTGCCCCTAAAATTTTTTAAAATGATGTTCAGTTCAAACAATGGGAGATGGTATGGTGGTTAAGTAACCCATCCAGCACCTGAGTTAAGGGCTTCCACTCCTGCCTATCTGCACTACACAGGCAGAAAGAAGATTCTACCCAAAGGCGTCCTACTTGGCATCTAAACAAACTGATGGCACTGTCCAACTATGATATACCTGTTAGAAGCCTAATGTTCTCAGAGATTCTTAAAACTGGTGGCTTCAAGGACAGATTAAAGACGAGGAATTGGCTAACTAATGTCTAGCAAATATCTGCACTAGGACAATCCTTCAAGGACAGTCTGAGGAAAAATTCACTGTAGAGTTTTTTACCTTGGAGTCAGACCTTATTTATGGTTGATGACTAACCTTGTGGGTTGAGTTCCTATAAATGTCTCCTGAATATGTCTTTTTTTTTTTTTTTTTTTTTGGCAGAACCAGGGATTGAACTCAGGCCCAGGCCCTTGCCCTTGCCAGGGAAGCATTTATTCCACTAAGCCATCTCCCTGGCCCCCATCTTCTTTTTTGATGTTTGGTTTTTTTGAGGGATAGGATGGATTTTAGCACCTTTGAACCAGCCATGACTGTTAATCTTAGAGATGCTGGGTACCAGTGTACTCTAAAGAATTTCAAGTCCATATGTTAAGCACTAGTAACACTATTAACATTCTTCTTCACTAAAGTGTCAATGCTGCAAGTATGATATAGTTGCTGCAGTTAACTCTGACGTTAGAGATGAGCTAAAATGAAGCAGAGCTAAAATTATACTCTTGCAGGTTTGCTGCCCTCTTACTTTGCTAATTCAATGTGAAAACTTCTACAACACCAATTTCTGAGTCTACACAATTGATGAGAATGAACCCTGCTCCAGGAGTCAGGAAACAAATATTCCAGTTTTACCTCTATCACTAACTTCCTCATGATTTTAATAAACCTCTTGACCTTATAAAACAAAGGTCACATATATCCCCCCAGAGTTTCTAGGAGCCAAAGTAATCTTAATCACATCCTTATTGATAATTTGGAACAGACAATTCTTCGCAGTAGGAGTTGTACTGTACACTGTAAGGTATATAGTAATATTATTCACATCCGCCCCTTATATCAAACTAGCACCCTTTTCCTGGCCCTGGTTGGGATAACAAAAAAGAATGTTTTTTAGAGCCAGGGACAGAGTTTAGTGGTGTACCTACCTGGCAAACATGAGGTCCTACATTTGATTTCCAGTACCCCCCAAAAATGTCTTTAAACATTTTCTCACCAAACATGAGAAATATATATATATCATTATACAGTGCATACATATATACAGTATATAGTATATTATATAGTGTGCATATAGTATATATACATAATATATAAGAATGCATACATATATACATACAAGGAGAAAGAGGGAGAGGGACAAAGACAACAGTTTCTTAAAATGTAGGAAAAATACAAAAGGAACATTGACATAGACAAATAAAAACCTCTTACCTAATATATACAAGAAGCTTGTTGCCCATAACAACTTGCTCATCTAAAATAGAAAGAAAAACTAACATCAGTAGTTGTCTCCAAAATCTTTTCAGAAATTTAATCTTTATATGGAAATAAAAAATAAAGCATGACATTAAAGGTGAGGTAAATATACTTCCAAATAACAGAATATTGATATAAACCGAGATTAATTTTGATTCTTGATTTCCTTCAGAATTTATTCATAGATAAACATCCACATGAGTTATTCAAAGATGCACACAGGTCTGAAGGTACAAATCTATGAATTGTTAGTTTAACCTCTATCTTGGAGCCAGGGGCATATGTATAGCAGTCAGGAAGTTGATGAATTATATATACATCCTGGCTGGTTTACTAATATTAAGGCATAGTTATGCCTATTATTTACTTGTTTGCCATTTGTTCACCTCAGATAGATCTTGCTAGATGTACAGGCTGGCCTTGAACTCACAATGCTCCAGTTAGGATGATAGGTCTGTGCCTGGCTAGTTCTTCTCATTTCAAATACAGACTTTCACTAGCCACAGTGCTCTAGGGTTGAGAAGGACACTGTTCCCAAAGGCTTAAAATAATCTCAAATGATTGATCATTAGTGCTTTTTCTGCTTTAACATATTAAACATGTAAGATTCCAACAACTGATTATATAAGCCCATTTATTTGAGTAAAATGTATCAGATAATTAGACGAAGCTTTAGGTCAAAGGTCATGGCAACAGACAGTAGAGTAGGAACTCCAGGAAATGGTCAGAAATGTATGCAGTGTACAAAATAGGAATTTGTTTTGGTAAGAATGAAGAGCTGGAACCTAAAAGAAGAATGAAAAGCTTGCTACATGAATATTAGACATAATGCAAGCAAGTGTGTATTTTTAAATGTTTTTAATAATCCCTCACAAATATGTTGCTCTTAAGTGTAGAGAATCTGTATTCTCTATATTCCCAGCATCCTGTATAGCATCTGGTACATAAGTAATTGATTAGTAAATGTATAGTGAACTCAAATGATATAATGCTTCAATTTCTGTAACTCTTTACCTCTTGTAACTTTATCTTCTTATAGACAATTTTCTATTGTAGAAGTTCAACAACTCCACTTGGATTTTTACTACAACACTCCACATTCATTTCTGGTAAATACATATGTAAAAAACCAGTTTTCAAGTCTGTTTCAGAAAGATTAGATTCAAAGCTGCTACTGGGTATGAGAGATTAAGACTGTACAGAATGACTTTTTCTGCCTTTAGCTTTACAGAAAAAAAAAGGAGCAAAACCTGGGAATCACACAAAAAGCACTCAAGTTACTAAAGAATGAACAGAAGCATATAATGCAGTAAAGAATTCCAAATTAGTTGGAGAGAGATAGCTCTTTTCTGTCTGGGTAAACATATTCTGTATTGCACACACTAGAAGTCAATTGGAAAAAGCCCTAGTCTTTCTTGCCTCAGAGAAAGTCAAGAAGCCAAGAATGGAAGGCAATAAAGGAATTCTGAAAAGTAAAAAGTCTAAGAGCGGGACCCTTAAATGGTCTGCCTATACCCCTGACTGATCTCTAAACCATCATGCAGCTTGGCCAAAGACAAAAGATAGGAACCAAGAACTGAGTTCTGCTCCTGAAAATTTGGAGCATCGGAAGAAGCAGACAGGCCCCGCCCTGCCAAGGAGTAAGGACAAGAGGAACTTGTCCATGTAAATCATCATCACTGTGGTTCTGAGCCTGAGATGTTCATGCTTGTGTGGCAAGCATGGCAGGGCCGGCAACTCACATGGAAAAAGCAGCAACTCTCCTGCCAGAGGAACTAAAAAACAGAAGCTGGGAAACAACAGAGGGATTCTTGTAAAGAAAGGAGCCAGAGGAAAGATCTACAAACTACCTGCCCTGATCACTGATTAACCCCTGGATCACACATGTGGATCAGAATCAAAGCAGACCAGCTAAAGACAAATGAACTGAGATGAGACTAGAACTAGAACATGGGAAACAGTTCGCAATTTAAGTCTAGCCAAAATTATCTGATAAATGAAAAAAATACTCAGTGGAGAAAAATAATAGAATCCTGAATTTCAACAATGTAATGCATAATATCAAATACAGTCCAAAACTCACAATGGTCAGAGGCTCTTTAGGAACAAACTCCTGAGCCCTTAATTTTTTACTTATTAAAAACACAATTTCTGTTTTCTCCTGAAGCAATGAGTGATTTAAAAGTAGTTGTTGCTAAAAACAGATGCTCAATAAATAACTAAGAAAAAAAGCCTAATCGTCATTTTGTGAAACTCTAGGTCAAACCTTTCCCAGCTCTGCATGCAGGCAGCTTAGTCATTTAGGGAGTATCTGTCTAAAGCTGGCAAAGTTTAGTAGCCCTAAATTTACCTAGCTTATTTCATCTCCCTTCAAGATAAAGAACACAAACATAAGAATAACTAGTAATTTTCAAAATCACAGAGACATCTGACTACCAGCTTTTACAACACTCAGATATGGACCTTTCCCTCTTTGAAGGACACCTATAAGTCTTCACTCTCCTAAACTGTTAGTCACAGGAAAAGCAGAACCTCATGTGACTGAAATTGCCACAAAGATAGTCATGTACGGGAAGGGAATCATCCTAGGCTGTGAAGACTCCTCTAAGGCTCAGGAACCAGGACTTAGATAATAATCAGCTCCTTCCCAGCCCAGTACAGGACCCCGGGTCTCTATTCATGGCAGGTCTGAATCTCCTCATCAAACTGGAGTCCTTCACCTATGTTCTCTCTCACTTTTGTCAAATCTATAATTGATTAGTAAGGGTATAGTGCATTTAAATGACATTACTTCAATTTCCATAACTCTGCCTTCTAGAACTACATCTTCTTTTAGGCAATTTTCTCTTTAGCCAATTAAATCTTTGGCCTACAAATTCATACTAAATTCACTCTAGTTAAATTTCCACTATTACTAAAGCAAGGGCCTATACTAGCTGGTGTCAAAATTTCCCAGCATATAAGAAAAAGAGAGAGAGACAGAGAGAAAGAGAGAAAGAGAGAGAGAGAGAGAGAGAGAGAGAGAGAGAGAGAGAGAGAGAGAGAGAGAGAGAGAGAAAATACCTTCCTAAGAAGAAAGAAAACCAATCAAATCCAATACTGGTATGAACAAAATGTTAGACACAGATTTAAAAAAAAGTACTACAAATATCCTCAAGGAAGTAAATTATGTTCAATGTATGAAAATTTCAACAGATAAACGAAGTCTCAGCCAAGAAATAGAACCAATGAAAAATTACTAACTAAAGATTATGACTATTAAAAATAAAAATTCACTGGGTAGATTTAACAGCTGAGTTGATATGAAAGGGCCACATACACGTGAATCTGAAGATGGAGTAAAAGAAACCACACAACATATAGACAACAGAAGGGGGAGAAAAAGCCCAAAAGAACCAAAAACAAAGACTTGGAGATTTAGCTAACCAGCAGAGTGCTTGCCTAACATGTGTTAAGGCCCTCGGTTTGAACTCTGGCACCACAAACAAAACAAAATAAAACACAAAATCTAGTAAGGTAGACCCTAAAATAGTGAAATAAAGTCCTCAAAAACTCTGTTCGTGCATAAAAGCAATGAAAACACTGACAAAAACTGTCAAAATCAACTTTTTTCAAAACTTCTGAAAACTGAAGATTTGCCATAATCTGAGAAATGTGTTTATTCCAGAAAAAATGCCTGAGTATCAGTCAGAACAGTGGCTTTGTGGAAGTTTTCCTCTACTATACTCTGTTCACAGATCCATGATGGCTTTTTAAACCAGAAGCCTTACCTGGGCGTGGTAGTCTACATTTATAATCCCAACATTCAGGAGGTTGAGATAGGAGGATCACTGTGAGTTTGAGGCAGCCAGGGCTACACGGTGAGTTCAGGACCAGCCTGAATTACAAAATAAGCCCTTGCCTCAAAACACAACACAGTACAACACAACACTCCATCTGTCAACATCAAGGGCTATGAAAATCAGCAACTTGGCATACACTTGAGGGGGAGAATGGGGTTAGAGCTCCAAACTGCTCAATTCTTGGAGCAATGTTATGCGACAAAGCTGGCAGCTCACTTAAAAGCTCCATTCTTAGGAAAATTACCTGACAAAACAAAGGGCAAAATACTCAGTAGACAAAAAAATAACAGAACCCAAATTTCCCTGTATTCCTGTCCCAACTCAGGAACCCTGCCAGGGGAACAGCAACATACCTGGGTCATTTGTAACAACAAACAGTACTACTGTTTAACATTTGCTGCCTAAGACAAGGCTGGCAACTGGAAACGTTAAAAGGTCCCTTAAAAAATATAGAAGGATAAACCAAAGAATTGGTCTGCATAGGATTCTGCAAAGCTCCAACACATAGCACTCCTAGATTTCAGGTCTTGCACATGTGCAGGGCTGTGCACATAGCCATGGGGGACCAGAAATGGCCCTAGTATGAAGCCTATTGCTTAGTTTAAGGCTCTGCCCAAGCAGGAGAGGAAGGCTAAGGCAAAATTAGCCTGCCAGAACCTGAAAATTCCAAAATGAAAGTAAGCAAGAACTAGAAATCTGATTCGTGGGTAGCATGTGATCCCTCTGGCATGTGTTTTTGTCATGCTGAAGGTGTCTGCCATGACGGTCTCACCAGAGCAGAGCAGAACCCAGGACTACACTCTTAAAACTCCAGAACTGGGGAATTGCAGAGTGCAGTGGTAATTACTGGATCAAAGGAGCAGAAGGGCTGGCCAGATAGCTCAGTGGACTACTAAAGTGCCTGCTTAGGCAGATCCAGGGACCGGGATTCAGTCCCAGGCATGCAGTGCCTGCCCCACCCCCAGGGTACACTGAGACACTGATTAAGACTGGGCATGGTGGTACACACTTGTAATCCCAGGGCTGGTGAAACTGAAAACAGAAGGTTCACTACAATTCCAAGCTGTGTAGTGAGACCCTATACCAAACACATTTTTAAAAAAAGTTACTTAGGACATAGAAGATAACCATATAAGATTCTTGTTCAAGGAGGATGAAAGTGAACATATCCAAGCAAAGAATGTTAAGTTCTGATTTTGTCACTTTTCTTTATCAAATAACCAGAAGAATTGCAGCAAAGAGTTACAGACTAATTTTGCCTAAATTAACGATGTTCCCAGAAAAAAAATTTTCAAGAAAACAGCTTATAAGTCAAAAAAGCTCTTAAATTTGTAAATAAGAAAAGGCTACTTTGCAAGGTTATGGATGAAACATAATGCAAAAGACCTATGAAAGTAGACAGATGAGTTTGAAGTAGAAGAAATATGGATATGACTCTTCCTAAAATAAAGATCACATTTTTGAACAAAAAAAGAGAATTAAAAACACTAATTGTTTAAAATAATTCTTAAGTAATACTCATACTTATGACACAGAAACGTAAAATTATGTCCACAGCATATTCCTAATGGTAGTAGAGTATCCTCTTATTGAGGTAAGACAAATAAAAGTTGTGAAAGAGGTGATGAGGAAACTAATTCTAAAGCATGATCAGACTTACCTAAGGTTATCCATACCTGTCATTCATACCTGTCCTCCATACACTTACTTCCCAGGCTTGCAAACATTCCAGAAACTCGAACTCAGCTTACCCCTTTCTCATCTACTACTTTACTACCTGGGCAGAAAACTTACAAAGGTGGACTGGCCAAATCCTAACTCCCTCAACACTTAATAAAGGATTTGTAACAAGGATCCAAAGCAGTGGTGGCAAGTGAACATTTCACAGCTTTTAATGATATAAACACCTAGCTATGGTGTGTGTGTGCCACAGGCTCACCATTACTGACCCAGAGGCTGGGCCTGCAGATGCCCAATGGGTAACTAAATGCAAGATGAAAGTTGGTATCTCTGCTGTCAATTTTTTCTCTCCTTTATTACTTTAAAACTTTGGGTTAAATTCTTGCTCAGCTCTGCATGGAAGCATGTTAATCACTTACAGAGTATCTACATTACAAGGTTTAGTAGCCCTAAATTTACTACCACTCTATCTCATCCCCCTTCTAGACTGCTGACATCAAGATAAGAATAACTAATTTTCAGGATTTGCAGAGACATTCAGTTGTCAGCTTTGATGTCCAATTCCAAACCCCTAAAGCATGACTAGAAATGGTCCTAAAACTTCAATCACCTTGGATTTCAAGAAAAGCCTCTCAGACCACCCTATGATGAGTTACCACCCCAAGTGGGAACAATTACCTCATGACAGGAACTGAGGCTCCTCCCCACCCTCAAAATAAGAACAGTCATCTTACGGGAATCAAATTGCCCCTCAATTTATAAGGATTTCTCCAGAGCTATGAAATCAGAACTGAGATAATGATCAACTAGACACTGGCCCACTCTAACAAATACATAAAAGCTGCCCTTGCTCTTCTGTGAGTGGACCTGTCCAAACCGCTGCATTAGAGGGCGCTCTGCTTCAGCTCCTCAAGCAACAGTCCCTTTCACATCCTCCCTTATTTTCTAACTACCTAATAAACCTGCATATTCCTTATACTGATGCATCCTGAAATGCTTTTCTGTGATGAGAGCCAATGAACCTACTCTGTGGGTTGAGCTGAGGTCTCCAGCTCCTCTCTGAGGAACTCCCCTTAGCTCCCATCCAATAACATTTGTGAAGAAGGTCTTTCATGTTCTGCCTTTCTGACTTTTCAAAGTATAAATGCTTTTTAATATTCCAAAATGTGATTAGAAAATTTCATGGACAATGTGCTCCCTATAAAGTCAAAACTTTCTACATAAAGCTTAAAGCAGTAAAATGCACTCATGAACATTTAGTGTGTTATAAAAAATTAATATTTTTGTTTCTGTTCAGATATATGGCTACTGGGTGAATCTGGAAGGAATCTATCTTTTAATATGAATTAAAATAATTTTTAATGTCATCAGTTTATTAGTTATGAGCATAAAAACTTTTTAAGAAATATTATCATTTTAAGAAGTTTAAAGACTGCTGGATAAAACTGTCATTCATTTACATGTTAAATATTTAATAAATACTTGCAATAAAAAAGCAAGAACTGACACAAGTAGAAGAAAATTCAACAATAGTATTTGAAGATTTCAATACCATATTTTTCAATAACAGATAAGGCAATTGGCAAAAGATAAACATAAAATAGAAAACCTGAATAAAGCCCCATACCAACTAGATCCCGCAGATATCTAAAGAATGTTCCACTAAACAACAGAGCACACTCAAAACATTATTCTCAAGTGCACATGAAACACTCTCCAGATGAGACTATATATGTATTAAATCACAAAATGAGTCTCAATAAATTAAAAAAGATCAAAAAACCCCACAAAGCATGCTTCTCTAATTGAAGTAGAATAAAGTTAGAAATTATTTCTAACTCAAAATAGAAGAAAATATAGTCCTTTTCATGGTTTGGCTGTGGTGATGATCCCATGAATATATGTGGTTATCAAAATTCACACTGAATACATATAATTGATGACTTTTATAACATTTACATAATACAATAGCAAGAAAAAAATTAAGGTTAGAAAAGTAATACCTGTTAGTGTTTTTCCTGCATTCAGAGGAGGAGCAATGACTTTGAAAAGTTTCTGCATTAAAATTAATAGAAAAAACAATCACTAACATTTTAAAAAATAACCAGGAATCATTATTAATTACCTTTTGGGGATGGAATTAGTCATGCTTGCTGTTGAGATTAAATATAAAAACTTACTGTGTATATATAACTGTTTAGTAGGATCGCTAAGGAAAAAGATCACTGTCAGACTCTTTACTGAAAGAAACCATTTAATACAAACCAGTTACACTAAAGTCTATGTTGCTACTATAATTTCTGATACAAAGTGTCTCAGGTTCATCAAAGAACCTTATTCTTTAAAAAACGGTAATTAATGTCAAATTAAAAAAACAGTAATTTTCTAGGAACAGTAATTAATTAAAAAACAGAAGGGATTAATATCTCACCAAAGTGGTTATAAAGATTACTTTAAACTGAAAACATCTAATAATTAGCCACAGAGAGAAAGATTATCTAAACTTAAGCAAAGCCTCCCCCAAAATATGTCTGCCATAAACACTCCCCCACCCTGCATGGGCACTTCCTGTTTGGGAGACTACTGACCCTTAGTATTATGAAGTGCAAATTCAGCTGTCCATTAGTATCAAAAAGCCCAAAGAAACTAGGCATATACCTGCAGTCCTAGCTACTTGAAAGGATGAGACAGAAAGACTGTTTGAGCCCTGGAGTTTAGGGGCAATCTGGGCAACATAATAAGAATTATTATCTCAACATAAAATAGTCCTCAAAGAACTTTCTATTCTTTCTCACTTGATGCCCTAGGCCTGCCCTCTCCCTCTTGTTTGCTAAATTGTTAATATACGCATTTACTTGTGCTGTTCACAGAGACATTCATTATATAGTGTTCCCTTACACATGTACAGGACATTGTGTTTGCTATTATTCTGTGTATTATGGTCCTCCCTACTCCTAGCTTCTTATTGTCCCTCACCACTGGGACTTAAGTTGGAAGAAGCAGAGGCTATAGTAGTCATCCCAAAGATGATGACACTCTTTTACTCTGGAAAATCTAGAATATCTCAAAAGATAGAGATACCACCCCATCAGGGCTCAGTCTTTCTGCCTCATCCTTTCAAGTAGTATTTTAGGGAAGAGTCTATAGGGTGTTCAGGGTCTCAGACAGTGATCGCCTTTAGTACTCTTTAAGTACTAAAACAGCTACACTTTGAACACTGAAAAGTGATTTCTTTATAGGCAGAGAATCAGAAGGAGGAAGCACAGGATACAAAAACCTCCCACCGCTAAAATCTCCAAGTAACTGTTTAATAACAAAAGCCAAGTTCCTAATGAAAACCATTAAATCTGAAAACTATTCTGAACACAAAACAAGGCAATCTCGATGGTCCAGGGTTCCATCTGAGACATACAAATATAAATGTAAAACAGACTGTGAGGAATAGAAATAACTGCACACAAAAAATTTTCAAAAGCAACATAAAATCCAGCAATCACATTTGTTAATGTAGAACACATCAAATTACAATCAGTTGAGAGGTTATTTTGAGGAAAACTAAAACCAATTTTCCTAATTGTGGTCCAGTATCCCAGCATAGTGAACATTTTTGCACACAGGGAAGAACCAGACTTCACTGAAGAAGCTGGTAGAAAGAGTTAACGGAAGTAATACTTTTCATATAGATAACCAAAGCCAAAACCAGGGGAAAAAAGAGGTGACACTAATTTTAGACACTGACCAAGAAAAGAGAGGTGTGGCTAAAACTGAAAGGTGGTGAATTTGAGATACTCTACCTAATGTGCTTAAACAAGACCAAAATTTGAGAGAATGACCGCTAACTTAATAATACTGAAGATAAGGACTGGTAAGATAGCTCAGCAGACTTATGTGCCTGCCTAGCAAGCACAGGGGCTAGGGTTCAATCCCTGGCACCACAGGCCACACCAGCCCCACCCCCAGGTGTACTGAGCCAGCCACCCAGACTAAGCATGGTGGTGCATGCCTATCATCCCAATACTGGGGAGGCTGAGACAGGAGGATCACTATGAGTGCAAGCTGCATAGTGAGACCCTGTACCAAACATATAAAATAATAAGAATAGTAAGAATAATAAATAAAATAAAAAATATTGAAGATAGGTTTTTTCTTTTTGTATTTTAGGGAAGAATCTATAGGGTGTTCAAGGTCTCAGACAGTGATTGCCTGTATACAGCCTCCCAAGAGCTGGGATTACAGGTGTGTGCCACCATGCCCAGTCTCAATTGCCATTTCAGCATGCCCTGGGGCTGGGACCAGCAAGGCTGGCCCAGGATCAAACACCTGGCCCCTGAACCTGCTTACAGGCACTTTAATCCACTGAGCTATTTGGTCGGTCCTTGAAGATAGTTTTGAATGGCATTAAATCTGAAAAAGAGGGCCAGGGAGATAGCTCAGCAGCGTAAGTGTCTGCCCGCTTGGCAAGCACAACATCTTGAGTTCAATCCCTGGTACCAAAAAAAATTTAAAAATAAAAATAAAAAATAAAATCTGTGAAAGAGTTGAGTGGCTGCCTTTAGTCAATCCCTGGCTCTTTCTCACTTAAGGTACATTAATCATGACAATAAAGCAGTGGGCTGGGCACTGCTTTATATGTATTTATAGCCCCCAATATATCCACCATTCTCTCTTCAGTTTAAAGCAGGTAACAAATAGATAAAATAAAAGTTTAAGTGCTTTTTGGACTCTCTAGGTAAGGAAAACAAAAAATTATCATAAATGCTATAGATTCCAAATTTGGAAAAGCAACACATTAACAATTAACAAGTAATGACCTGTAATTTTCAGTACTCTCTGAAGAATATATATACAAAATACCATTATCCAGCACTTTTATTACATATAATTATATAACAAATGTCATATCTTCTGAAAAAGTTTCTATGGGATAAAATAAATTCTTATGTGAAGAAAAAGTCTAAAAAGCAAGCATTACTTTAAGTTTCATCTATTGTTCTCTAGGATTTTGACACCTACTAAGGCAGTAAGAAAACAATAGCAGAAAATAATAACTAGGGGCCAGGGAGATGGCTCAGTGGATAAGCACTTCCCTGGCAAGCACAAGGGCCTGAGTTCAATTCCTGATTCCTCAAAAAAAAAAAAAAAAGAGGAGCCTGAGAAAATAATGAAACTAAAGGCTACTTGGGCTGAGTGTATAGTTCAGTGATACAACATGTGCTTAGTTTAATCCTCAGCAACCCCTAAAAAATAAAAACTCCCAGTTTAATCCCCAGAATCCCCCCAAAACTATAAAATAAAAATAAAAGCAAAACAAAAAAAAAAAAATACTACTTATAAGTGCCAAGCTAAAATCAGTACAAGTCTGTATAACAGGAAGAATAAGACATGGGGGGAGAGAATAAGGGAATGTAAAAAGAATTAAGATGTGTTATGTATGTCTACCAACTCCCCATGTTGAATGCTGAATGCAATCATATACTGCAAACACATACTAATAAAAATAAAAATGTTTTAAAAACAAACATAAGTCTAATAAATAAAAAAATTGAAATAATTGGATGAAAAAACTATTCAAAGCAAATGGAGAATAAGGAAAAAATTAATAAAAAATATTAAAAGTATATCTCAAGTTAGGAAGTATCCTTACCTCCATTGGACTAATGAATTCATTCATGCCTCTGTTGTAGACATAAATCATAGCATCATATAGTCGATTTTCCCAACACATGAGAACTATCTGTAAAAAGGAAAAATCACTTGTTCTTATACATTTCAATAAGTCTCATCAGTTATTTTCTTTAAAGCTTTAAGAATGGTGAAGATCTTGAAATCTCTTCCCTAATTTTTCTTGTTCTTTCCCTGATAACTAATTGAACTACTCAAATAAGGTTCCTGGGGAAGAGGTATCATAGATTCAATACTATTTTTAATAGTATAATAGCTACTTCTAAATATCCTGCAATGTCTAAATTTGTTTCTTCTCTCTTTTCAATATTCTGCTAATATTTGTAAAACCACTAGAATTAGATCACCTCTTAGGCACCAGAAACAAAACAATAAACAAAACCATTCCTAGTCCATACACTTATGGAACTTATGTTCACCGTTGACACCAACCAAAAGAAAGGACAGGCACAAAACAGCATGAGTTAAGATTTGGGGAAGAGCACTGGGGAAACAGCTTGGTGGTCTAAGTACCAGCCTGGCAAGCACAAGGACCCGGGTTTGATCCCTGGTACCACATGCCATGCCAGCCCCCTGCCAAGCCAGCCACCAAAACCAGGTGTGGTAGTGCACACCTGTAATCCCAGTGCTGGGGAGGCTGAGACAGGAGGATCAATATGAGTCCGAGCTGTGTAGCAAGACCCTGTGCCAAATACATACATATATACATACATACATACATACATACATACATACATACATACATACATACAAACATGATTACAAAAATGATTTGGGGAGGAAAATCAACTACACAAATATTTCATTATTTACAAATGTGATAAGCATTATAAAGAAACCTAACCTAGTCTACAGTATTCACAGGCATCCCCAAGAGAACACTTAAGCTAGGCCTATAGGATGCACACACCTAAACCAAAAGCAAAGGTGGAATTGAGAGAGTCTGCAAGCAGGAGATGGTAAGCACAAAGAGCCTACAGTGGAAGGAGGATGGAGAGAAATCAATTTGACAAAATATCTAAAGGACAGCTCTGTCTTTCAGTATGAAATACTTGTATCTTCTGTTCCTGTGAGAGCACCAAATGACAAAGAAGCTAGAGTAAAGAGCAGAGGTTGGCACAGGAGAACAGCAGGGAGTGACCACAGCAATAAATAGAAAAAGAACTGAGGTGTCATGTGAGAATCTTTCCAGAGGAAGCCAGGTGCTAGAACCTCTTCTTCTCTCTTTCTACTCCCTCCCCTCAGCCAGTGCCATGAACACACATTCCTTCCTCATGACTAAGGCATTGTAGCTTCAGCCCACCTCCCCTCTGGCCCCTCCAGCCACTTCCATGATATCTTCACCTGGATGAGAAGCAGCTATCTTCATGTAAAATGGCAAAGTAAGACTCCTGATCTTGTCTTTCAGACTAATAACTGCCTTAGTCTTCCAATCTTCTTAAAGGATCACCTATCTCTGTTCTCAAGTTTAAAAAAAAAAAAAACCCACTATGAGTCACCCTTAAAACTCTCTCATTCCCATACTCCCACACTCTCCTATCCAATTCATCAGCAAATGAATTTTATCTCCAAAACATCCAACATTAGGGCAACTCTCTCCATCTCTGGCACAGTGATTCTGCTTAAATTCTAATGATTTAATTATACTCAGAATGAAATAGAGAAATGTGTCTCTTGCCCTCAAGGTCTACTTCCTTTCTCACCAAACTGCAGCTCTGTTTGCCTTTCTTCTTTTACATCAGTATCAGTGCAGACCCTATCTGTGCCTTTTGTTACTGCAGCTGTTTCACCTAACAATCTTCTCTTCCAAGATCTCTGCGGTGCTGATTCCTTATCACTCAGATTGCAAGACTTAGAGTTACCTCCTTGCAAAGGCTAGCCAGTCTAAGTAGCTTTTATTCTTCCTCTATCATATTGTAGTTTGATTTTTAATGTAACACTTTCTGGGGGGGGATATTTTCTGATTTGTTTAGTATTTATCTGTTTACTGTCAAATTTTCCTGCTGAAATGTAGGGTCTATGAGAAGGCAGGCTTTTTACCTCTGAGGTAGCTGCAGCATCCACAGTCTGATGCACAAGTACTTCCTGACACAATGAACAGACATGGTGGAAAGAGTAAGCAAAATAAGGATTGAAAAATAGTATCTGGGATTGAAAAATATTTGGTGCAGTGAAGATTCCGCTGCTCCCTCTAGTGAACGTGAGGCTGAAAAGTTATCAGGGTTCGAAAATATCATCGTGGTCAATGTTTTTAAGAAATCCAGCTATGACTAAGAGAAGTGAGCTGGGGCAGTCACCCAAGGGAAAAGAGGATGACTAGCTTGAGCCAGATAAAGAGACTGAGAGGAACAGGTTTTAACCAGTGTCTTAAAAGGACAAAAACTGGGAGCAGGAAAATGTCTCGGTGGAATAAGTGCTTCCCTGCCAAGCATAAGGGCCTGAGTTCAATCCCTGGTTCTGCCAAAAGAAAAAAAGATCTGGCTGTACTTTGTAAATTTACAGGCATTTACTAAGAGGTTCCAAACAGGAAACTAACCATTTTTCCAACACCCCCTCCTCCATTTTATGTGATTCTGCACACTTCAAAAAAGCTTTCAGCCTAAATTTTTATGTCACCTATACTGAATTTTACTCAAAAGGACTTAGTGGGCCAGGGAGATGGCTCAGTGGAATAAGTGCTTCCCTGGCAAGCGCAAGGGCCTGAGTTCAATCCCCGGTTCCACCAAAAATAAGGGGGGAGCTTGATACTTTTGCAGGAATAACATACTCATCATTAGGACTAATATGAAATTCAATAAACAAACAGTGAAGCATTTTAAGCCAGGGTAGATACCAACCCTCAATTAAGAAGTGAAAATTTATTGTGGGAACCTCAGATAAACTGGAAACATATTATCAAATACTGGGCTGGCTGTACATGCTAAGAAATACTGTGCTATAATCTGCCTCTCCCCTGATCTCTGCGTATCAAAACTCAACTCTGGCCTTATAAAAATGGCATCATTCTCTGAAGGCAAAAGAAATTCTTTTATTCATGTGAAAGTAATTATTGTTGAAATTTACCTGTTAGATGAAAACTTAAGAGAACTGATAAAGTAACCAGCAAGGAGTATTTATTAAGCAGTTAACAAATGGGAACTCTATATCAAGAGCTCTGGAAAATGCCAAAGACAGAAAAGATGTGATCTCTTGGCTTGCAAGCATTTATTATCTAGCATTAACTCATTTGCACAGAACTAAGAAACACAGACAAATACAAGCCCCAAGACATCTTACCAAAAGTGCTCAATAAACAACTGGCCTGATCAGGAGACAGCAGGAGGTCTGATCACACCAGTAGAGAATCAATAAAGGAGTAATGTCAAGAGGCCATCGATAAACTTACCTGCTGAATATCTAGGCTGGTGATATCCATGTGGACAATGAGGGCTTCCACATTTTCCATCAACTTCTTATCTTGGAAATGAACAATCAAGTCTTTCATCACTTGGGGTGTGATCCCCACCAGTTTATCACTTAAAATATATGGTTCAAGGCACTCCAAAAACACTCCTTTGGCCACAGAATTCTCACTTAATCTATCATACATTTGGCTAAATAAAAGATCCCTATAACAGAAAGAGAAAAATAATTTTAGGAATGCACTAAATACACTTTAACTTTAGTTGGCTAAGTATGTCTCATTTTTTCTCTATTTCAATTTCTCAATGAATTTATTAAAAACAATATTAATATGTATAGAAAGCAATATTAATAGCTTTCTACTGTAAAATCCTTTTTACAGATACAGCATCTCAATCTTTTCAGTATTTCTTTAACAAATAAGAGAAGTGGGAGAAGTTAGACTGCTTGCTGAAAGACACACAGTGAATTTAACAGAGAGAATCTGAACCTAGGAGCTGGGGAGATAGCTCAGGAGATAGCTAGAGATAGCGCCGGGCAAGTGCAAGGGCCTGAGTTCAATCCCTGGTTCAGCCAAAAAAAAAAAAAAAAGAATCTGAACCCAGCCTCTGGCCTAAATCCTGTGCTCAGTTTATTATAGCACAATTAGTGGTCAAACACAATAAATCTTGTGATCCATTTATTATGGCAATCTGCTTCTTAGCAACAGTACCACTGACACGAGAGCAGGTGAGGAGGGCAAACAAGATGAAGCAGGAATAACAGTCTATTCATTATGTATTCTGCCTTCCTCCTTAGGGTCTGAATACCGTATTCCTAGTGAGCTACAATAAGCTTCTTTATCTAACTTTAACCAACCTGCTTCCCCAAGGTACGGGGCAATAGCTACTGATAGGAGAAGAAAAAAACAGTTTACTTTTTATATTTTATTTTATTTTGTTTTATTTTATTTATTTATTTATTTTTGCGGTACTGGGGATTGAACTCAGGACCTTGTACTTGCCAGGCAAACACTTATTCTACTGAGCTATCTCCCTGGCCCTACTTTTTAAAATATATGACTTGACACAGTTGTTCCACTGAGCTACAGAACATTAGAGTTGCTCCTCCAGTCTAGCCACACTTGTGTACACTGTAACCAACCTCTCTTCATTCCCCCAACTCCTCCCACCCTTGCCAAATCCCTGGTAACCACCACTTCACTTTTAGCTTCCACATATAGATGAGAAAATGCAGTATTTTTCTGTGACTGATACTTCACTTCACATTCCAGATTCAACCATATTGCCAAAAATAGACAGAATTTTACTCTTTTATGACTAAATAGTATTCGTGTGTGTGTGTGTGTGTGTTGTGTGACGTTTTCTTTACCCATTCATCTGCTGAAAGATGGAGTTGATTTTCTCTCTCAGCTACAGGGAATACCACTGTAGTAAATGTGGGAATGCACATACCTTTTCAACACAGATATCCTTTCCTTGGGACATATGCCCAGTAGTAGAACTAGCAGATCATATGGTTGTCTAATTCTAAATTTTGAGTACTTACACTATTTTTCATTTATATTCCTACCAAGAGTGTATAAGAGTGTCCCTCTCTCTGCAGCTACTTATTCTTTAAACTTATCTTGTCTAACTTGTTATCATTTTGTCTAACTTCAATATTATGAGACATCAAGATTTGCTTAAGTATTCCTGTGGTGTTGAACATGTCACTTACTTCCATTATTTTCAATAATATCACAATGAATATCTATATATAGTCTTTCCCATTTTAAAGTTTTTCCCCCTGACAATTTAATAAATATGAATTAAATAATATCACTGTTTTTAATTCTTTCACATGAGACAAAATGGAGCATTTTTCCATTTTACCATTTATAAATTGTACTATCTTCTATCATTTATTTACTCATTCTGTTTTTTAAACAAAAACTATGCTGATCATATTTACCACTTAAGATCACTGATTTATTTTATCTAAATATACTTTATACTATCAAGTCACCTGTGGAAAATGACAGATAGCTTATCCACATGACAAGTTCTGCAGGACCATGGAGGCTCTTGGCAGGAGTGGGACAGGGTTTTGCCTCTTCTGAATGCTGGGACAAATGGAAAAGTCTAGTTCTGAATACACCAGACTACATGATATCTTTCAATAAACTGCATTTGCAGTATCCTGAGGTAAAAATCCATATCTTCTTTTTTTTTTTCCTCAAATGTAATTTTCCATCATTTTCCTCCTGGCTTCACATTTATCAGAGTATTTTTCATGCTAGTTTCATTTTAATCAATAGCTCATCACATTATTTGTAATTACCAATTACTACCCAAGCAAAAAATCCTGAGATTAATAAAGTTTTACTACAAGGAAAAGTCAGAGTTACAAAATAACTGTAATGAATTCACAGAAAATGTCATATTGGCTCATCCTTGTACTGAGTAATGTACTGTTAAGAACAACATACTAAGAAAGATAATTACATATTTTAGCTTAGTTCAAAAAGCCTTGGGAAAGAGAATTAAAGAAAGCTATATAAACTCAAACTAAAAACTCAGTAAACAGAGTACAAAAATTGACAGAAAAGGCACTCCTGTGACAAAAAATATGATGCAATGTTGATGAGATTAATGAAAAGACTGCATTCTCCTTCTTACCAATTAGCAGTTACAATAAAGAAACAAAATTCTGACTCAGCAACTCTAACTTGTATCTCTACCTCAAACTTAAAATAAAACAAAATTCTAAGCCATGGTCTCAGCATTCCTGAAAAGTATTTTAAGATTAGCAGAAGAGTAGGGAGAGAGAAAAGTACACAAATAGTTTCTAGCACTCACATTTCTTTCTGTATTTAAGCCTTATTCTCCAGGATGCTGACTTTGTTTCTTAATAGGACAACTTCAACCTTACTGTTTACCATTTCAAGTTTACCCTTCTCTAGGCAGGATAACAGAAAAGCCACCAGAAATAATAAAGAGCCACCAAAGATATTTCAACAAACTTCCATTAGCTCAGTTGTTTTAGTGCCTGCTCATGAAAACGCAGTCAGGCTGCAGTTCAGTCCCCAGCTCCATATGCCTTACCAGGCCAGCCCTTAAGGCAGCCTCAGCCAGCAGATTAAAGCACCCCCAGGACTCACTGAGACGGCAACTGAGACTGGGTGTAGTGGCAGCACCTGTAGACTATAATCCCAGCTCTTGGGAGGCTGAGTTACAGAACATTAGAATTATTCCTCCAGCCTAGCTACACTTGTGTACACTGTAACCAACCTCTCTCCATTTCCCCAACTCCTCCCACCCTTGACAAACCTCTGGTAACCACCACTTCACTCTCTACTTCTATGAGATCAAGTTTTTTAGCTTCCACATATAAATGAAAACATGCAGTATTTCTTAGCATTCCAGGCTGTAAACAGGCGAATCACTACGAGTCCAATCTAGTAGTGAGACCCTGAACACCCTGTAGACCCTTCCCTAAAATACAAAAAAAAAAAAAATTAAGCTTCAAATACAGAAAAATGATTTAATTCATTTTCTATATTATCAATTTCATAACTTTTTAAAGGTGAAGAATGAAGGCCGGCTCAGTGGAGTAAAGCACCTGCAAGCAGGTGCAGGAGCCAGGGGTTCGATATCCGGGCCTGATGGGTGCCAGCCCTGCCCCAGGGACAGAGATAGCAATTGAGACTGGGCATGGTTGCACAAGCCTGTATCCCAGCTCTTGGGAGGCTGTAAACAGGCAGATCACCCAGTTTGATCTAGTAGTGAGACCCTGTAAACCCTTCCCTAAAAAATACAAAAAAAAAAAAAAAAAATTCTTATATAACTCAAATCATTTGAAAGATGGCTTAATAGCTTTGAATATTGCTTACGGTGATATAAATAATAGTGGTCAGAATCATCTACATAGAGCATCCATTTATTTGTAATTTATAACAATTCTACTGAGATATAATTTATATATAATAGCAACTATGATTAAATAATGTTTAAAATTATGATTATGATTTCTACAAACTCTGAACCTATTTTCAATACAAAACTGATAGATTATGGATATTGCATAGTTTATACATAGAAAGGCACATATATGTGCATGTACCATACTTTACATATATGTGCAGACAGATATAGATAAATAAATATATGTATATAGAATGAGGCAAAATAACAGAACATTAAAAGTCTTTTAAAAAAACAAGCCTTGATATATTCTGTATCTTTTTTCTAATACTGAAAAAAACCAACCAACCAGACTGGAATTGTAGAATAAACATCATGAATATAAAGC
>PVKA01014578.1:0-25888 GCA_004027165.1 Ctenomys sociabilis
GTGAGTTCTTTTATTTGCCATTCAATTTGGCTTTTCCCTGGTTATCTTGGTGCTCTATTGTTAGGTATGTATACATTAAGTATTATTATATTATGTTTTAAAAGCTGACTACTGTATTCGTTACTTAAAGCCTCTCTTTTTCTCCTTTTGTTTCTCCTTCCTCCTCCTCCTCTTCTTCTTTCTTCTCTCTTCTCCTTCTTCTTCCTCTTCCTCTATAGGAGTTGACCCCAGGACCTTATGCATGCTAAGCAAGTCCTCTACCATTGGGCCTTTTTAAATTTTTGTTTTGACACAGGGTCTCACTAAAATTCCCAGGTTCGCTGCAATCTGTTAAGATTCCTGCCTCAGCCTCCCAGATAGCTGGAATTACAGGTGCAGTCTACCAACATTGCCCTATTTTTATGCCCCTCTTTATTGCTGAGTTTGTTTATGAAAAATCCATTCTATATAAAATATACCAGAAGCCACTGCCACTTTCCTGTAATTAATATTAGCATGGCATGTCTCTCTATCCCCTGTTTAGTCTGTTTGAGAACTTTATACTTAAGGTGGGTTGGGCAACATATAGACTTTTTTGTCTACTTTGTCTCTGAGTTGTATATTTAGAACATCGACAATTAAAGTGATTATAGAGTTGGTTGGATCAATATCTACCATGTTTGTTACTGTTTTCCACTCATTGCCCTTAATCTTGGGGCAGGAGGTATTGTTGGTGGTGGGGATGGTTTTCTGTTTTATATTCTGGTGTTTGGTTTCATGGTTCGGGGATGGGTTGAGATAGTCTCTTGCTTTGTAGTATAGGCTGACTGTGGACTTGGGCAGTCTTTCTGTCTCAGCCTCCCTGGTGCTGTAATTACACTATCCCCAGCTATTATTTGGTTTCAGTATTTTGTTTTTATTTTTGTTTTAGACAGAGTCTTGCTAAATAAGTTGCTGAATTTCCAGGTTGGGCTTAAACTTGTGTTCCTCCTGCTATGGCTTAGTTTTTGTTTTTGTGTGCGTTTTTACTTTCTGTTTTTTGTTTTTTATCTTTCATTCTGCTTTCTCTGTTGTTTTTTTAAAATGTTTTTATTTACTTATTTGTTACAGGGCCTCACTACACAATTCAGGTTTGTATGCCATCTCCTGAGCACTGGAATTACAGGCCTACACCACCACACCCAGTTTCAGTGGCCAGCTCCACATGGGCCGGTATGGCATGCAGTACCAGGGATCGAACCCAGGTTCTTGCACTTGCCAGGCAGGCGCATAGACCGCCTAGCTATCTCCTCAGCCCTGCCTTCTCTGGTTTTAAGTTAACATTTTATATGATCCTATTATATGTTGTCGTGAAGGGCTTATTCTACTGAGCCATCTCCCCGGTCTCCTCCTTCATTCTTTATGGAGACCCACGTTTCTCACCTGTATCATCTTTGTCTCCCTAGAATTTCCTTTACTATTCCTTGGAAGCAGGTAAGGTGGTATTATGGTGTGGATCTGAAATGTCCCCCTAGATCTCATGTGTTTGAGGTTTGATTCCACATGCAAGTGTTCCAAGGTGAGGTCTATGGAGGCGATTGGATTAGAAGGGCTGTAACCTCAATGTGTCCATCCATCAATGTGTGCATAGCTAAATGGGCTGCAGGAAAGGGGAAGAGACTGTAGGAGGGGGATAATTTGGAGGAAGTGGGTCACTGCACGTGCTCCCTGAGAGTACACTTGCACACCCCCTTCCTGGCTGTCCCAAAAGGGAGAGCCTGGCTTTATCACACATGCCCACCATCATGTTCTATCTCACGACAGGCCCAGAAACAATAACCTAACTGATAATGGTTTGAAGCCATGAAACTAAACAGACCTTCCCCCCTTAGATTTCTCAGGTATTGGTGACAATCACAGAAAGCTAACACAAGTGGCAAAGTGTGGGGACACAGGGTACACTCCATAGTCCTGGGATGGAGTCTCGATCTCTCAATGAGAGAAAGGCTGTGGGGAGATGGAGATTGGTACTTCCCCTCCCCAGGTCAGGATCTGGTAAAACCCATCATGGTTATATGCCAACAAAAGTTTCCTTTGAGAGCTGTTTAAGGGAAGACTTTTGTTAAGGAGAACAGAATTCTCTGGCTCATTTCAAAATCTTCAATTTTCCCTTCCTCCTGCCTGAAGCTCTGGGTGTTTTCCTCTGGTCTACACTCAAGAACTTTCTTAGGCTCCTGGAAGTAAAACTCCTAAGAGTGGGGTCCCCATAAGGCTGGATTCCCCTGGAGTTATTAACTTGAAAGCATGTCCACACTGAACTCCAAAAGTTCACCCATTATGTAACAGAAAACACTCCCTCCAGCCAGCATACTTCAGTGTCTTACCTGCCCAGGTAACAGTTCCTGTTCCAGTTCTTGCTGCTCCTGTGTCTTAGCAATGACTGGTCACCGTGAGGCACATTGTATGAACCACTCTCCAATTGATAAGCCACTCTGCCTCTGTACTTCCTGTTTGCCACACAAGTCCTAGACCAGAGATCTGGGCTTGATATTCTGGGAATGATCCTGACCAGTGCCCGCTGATGTAAATAAATCTGCCTCCAAATGCCAGGTGTCGTTTCAGTGTTTCTGCTTGCTGTTGCAGTTTACAGCTCAAGTTTTCCTACTCAGATGTGGGCTCTGGCAGCAGACTTTAACCCCTAGACTACTGTGCTTGGGACCTGTACCTGCAGTATTTCAGGCCTCTGCAATTCTAGAAGCAGTGTCTTGCTCTGTAATCTCTTTTCTCTGATAGTTCTAAGAAGAGTTGTTGACTTTCAGTTTATTCCATTTTTTCTTATTTTAAGCATAAAAACAATACCATTCGATTTCTTTATCCAATCATCTTGTTGATGAACATGGAAGGTGCTTCTAAGATTCAGCTATTTTATGGGGGAAAAAATTTAAAAATAAATAAAATGTGATACCCATTAAAATAAAGATTCAGCTATTTGAACGCAACTGAGTACTACTCTGTCATAGAGAAAAATAAACTGGATCATTTGTAAGAATATGGAAGCACCTTAAGACCGTAATGTTAAATAAAATAAATCAGGCACACAAGTTTATATATTATGTGGTTTCTCTTACATGAAGAACCCAAATTAAAATAAAGAGAAAAATGAAAGACAGTGAATGGCAAGGGGATCAAAAAATGGAGGGCAGTTGGGCCAGGGATATATAGCTCAGTGGCATAAGCGCCTGCCTGGAAAATGTGAAGTCCTGAGTTTGAGCCCCAGTACTACAAAGAAGGAAGAGGAGGAAGAAGAGGCGGAGGAGGAAGAAGAAGAGGAAGAGGAAGAAGAGGAGGAAAAGAACAAGAGCCAAGAAAAGAAAAGGAGGGAAGCCACGCATGGTGGCTTATATTTAATTCCAGCACTCAGAAGCTGATGCAGGAAGATCATTGGGAGTTTGAGGTCCACCAGGGCTACAAAGTGAGCTCAAGGCCAGCCTGAACTGCATAGGGAGACTATCTCAAAAAGACAAAGAAAGAGAGCAAGAGAAATGGAAGAAGGTAAAATAAAAGTGTGGGAAAAAAAGATGAAAAAAACTAAAATGTTATGTTTACATACCAACTCCGTAGAAGAAACACACAAACATTACTATGTACTGCAAACATGTACTAATAAAGAAAATCAGCTTTCTGCTCGTGGCTACTGCAGAGGAAACATCATTAACATCTCTCTTCCCACTGCTATAAGCTTAAGTCAATGACTCCTAAGGAATACCGAGAAGCTCTGGAATCTCTGTTGGAGGGTTGAGCACTGCAAGAACTGATGACAGTCCAGAAGCCACCAGAGCCCTCGTGGGCTGCATGATAAGGAGAGATGCAACACCACATGCTCCTGGGGCTTTGGGTTTGTCACTAAGCCACTGTGGAGGATGTGGATGTCGTCATGAGTGAAGGCCACACATGGTAGAAGAAAGAGTTGTAGAACCAGAGAGCTATTTCAGGAAAAGATTCTCAGAGATGAGATGGCCCCCTGACTATGAAGATCTTTGTCAGTGGCATTAAAGAAAATACTGAAGAACATCGCCTACAAGGTTATGCTGAACAATATGGAAAAACTAAAGTGACTGAAGTCGCAACTGACCCAGGCAGTAGCAAGAAGAGGGGTTTTGCTTTTGTAACCTGCAGTGTCCATGATTCTGTGGATGAGGTGACAGTGAATGAACAGTCACAACTGACGAGGAAAAGCCCTGTCAAGGCAGGAGCTGGCTAGTGTTTCACCCAGCCCAAGAAGCCAAAGTGGTTCTGGAAATTTTGGTGGTGGTCATGAAGATGGTTTTGGTGGCAATGGTAATTTTGGTAACTTCAGTGTTTGAGGCGGCCTTGGTAGCAGCAGCGGTGGTGGTGGATGTTGCCAGTGCAGACGGCTGTGGTAGGTTTGGTAATGATGGAAGCCATTTTGGAGGCGGTGGAAACTACAATGATTTTGGCAGCTACAACAATCATCCTTCAATTTTCAGACCCAGGAAAGAAGGAAATTTTTGGTGGCAGTAGCTCTTTGGTTCCCATGGTGATGGAGGCCAATACTTTGCCAAACCACAAGAGAGGCTATGGCAGTTTCAGCACCAGCACTACCTATGGCAGTGGTAGAAGGTTTTCATTATGACCAGGAAACAAAGCTTAGCAGGAGAAGAGAGCCACAGAAGAGAGAGGGAAACTACAGGTGATAACAGATGTGTGAACTCGGGCAACTACAGTAGTGCAAGACCTTGCTGCTCCAAAGAAGACATGATTCAGACAACACGAGTGTGGGTAAGAGAGCTCAAGGGCTGCATTTATGTCTAATTGTGTAACGGATTATTTTAGTCGCTATTCTGTGGAAAGTGGAAAGCACTCCACCAAGCGAGTTTTAATGTACCCTCTTTTATTTTGCAAGCATGCCATTTATTGCTAAATGTAATAGCCTGATCACGATGTTGAATACAAGTCTTAGAAAAAGAAAATTTTAAAAAATCATGCCACGCAAGCTCCTTACAGGTCATGCCAGGAAGAGAAAAATGAATGCACTGTTTTTATATCTATTTTTGCTTTAACTACTATCAAGAGCATTTCTATACTGATAAAATTTCTCTTAGAATCCTTCCTTTTTAATGCTATGTAAAGTTTCATCTTTCATTTATAGACACACAAGAATAGGCTCTCTCAGTTCTCTGATAGAGGGCATTAAGTTTCAAGTCTTTCTTTTTTTCTTTTGTAATGGATCAAACTCAGGACCTTGTGCTTGCCAGGCAGGTGCTTATGCTGTTGAGCTATCCCAAAAGTTTTTTTAATAAGTGTTTTATAAATAATATCTTTTATAAATAGTACTATTAACATTCCTTTTCTCTGTCTTTACATACCTTTTGTATTTCCTTAGAAAAAAAATTTGTTTTCCCAGGCATGATGGTATAGAATCCCACCTGCTGGGGAGGCTGAGACAACTTACCAGTACTATACATCAAATAAACAAAAATAAAAAAAATAAAAAATAAAGAATGAACTCTTAGCCAGGCATAATGATGCACACCTGTAATTAGAACACTCAGGGGGCTGAGGGAGGAGGATCGTTGGGAATTCAAGACTAGCCTGGGCTACAAAGTGAGCTGAAGGTCAACCTAACTGCATAGCAAGACCCTGTCTCGAAACACAGAAATGAATTTTTATTGAATTGATATGTAAAATAAATGGTGGGCAGAAAACTAAGCCATGTGTGGCCATCAGTGGTGACTATCAACGTGACTAGGTTAAGAAAGCCTAGCGCATTCAGAAAGCGCACTTCTGGGTGTGTCTAAGATTACTGCATGCAGGCCTCAAATTGAGCAGGAAGAACCATCCCTCATGTGAGTAGCACCAACCTATAGCCTGGCAGCTCAACTGGAGACAAAGGGGAAAAAGGAAGTTGGCCAGCATTTGAGAAGTGTCTTTAACCACCACCATCTCCTGTAGCCTCAGACTCGGCTTCAGCCCTTCACCTCAGACTCACACTGGGACTCTCCAGGGGCCTCTAGGCCTTCTGCCTCAGGCTGGTGCTGTGCCCTAATCCCTCTTGCCTGCTCCCAGCTCCTTGGACTGAGCAGCTACTGGATGCTCTGGGCATGCCACACAGAGCCATTGTGGGCTCTCGCACCTTGGACCTGCAAGTCTACCGTATATATTCTATTGATTATGGTTCCATAGAGGACTCTAATCGATACAATGCTCAAAGCTGTGTCAACAAATTTTACACAGAGAAGGGAATTTCCATCCATTGACAGTGTGAGAGCTTGTGGTTCTTTATGCCCTCTCCTAGGCTGAACATCTTCTCAATGGCCTGCGGGGTCCCGGGGGCAGGCAGGGGTTGAACTCAGGGCCTCGATGTACTCAGCAAGTGCTCGACCACTGAGCCACAGCCTCAGGTCCTCGTCTCAGTCTTGTCAGTTTGCTTTCAGGGGAAGGGAAGTCGTGTGAACATTACACATATAGATTACAATTCCAAGTACATACGCACTTTACTCTCATCACCTCATGAACAACACACAGACCATCAGGGTTTAGAAAGGTCTTCCCATTCCCATTGCTCGTGTGGAATTGGTACATTCACACAGCACGTCTCAGTTCCTTTATCTTTTTCATTTCCCCAAACACAGAAAAAGGAAAGACATCAAGAGACAGAAGGAAGGGGAGGGGAGAAGGGAGGAGGGGCTTTAAGACGTGTTATGCACATGTATTAATTTCCCACAAGCAATGTATACAAACGTGTACTAATAAATAAAAATACCAACAAAAGAAAGCAAAAAATAAAGGAGAAAAAGAAAACATTAGAAAATAAAACAAGTGTTTCTGCACATACCTGCAATCCCAGCTCTGGAGAGGCAGAGGCAGGAGGGTCTCTGTGAGTTCAGTGCCAACCTGCGCTGCATAGGGGGTTCAAAGCTAACTACAGGCAAGACCCTGTGATCTTGTCTCAAAAAAAAAAAATATTGTTTCTGAAACAGTTTATGTAGGACATAGTATATCTCCATTGAAAAATAGAATATTGCTTAGTTAGTTTAACCAAAAATGATTTACTAAAGGATTAATTGCTCAGGCATGCATAGAGTTGGAGAAACCATCTCAAGTCTGAGCTTCTGTGCCACAAAACTAGCCTGGTGAGTCAGTGTTTGCCATCACCACCACCTACTAATAAATGTCAAGTGAAAATCCTGATTTAGAATTCCCGGGGGCAGGGGGCTCAAAAGAAGACCTGGATCCAGTCGCACTGCATCTCCACTGGGAGTGTCTCGCTGGGTCGTCCCTTGGCCCAAGCAAGTCACGTGGCAGGCCTGACATGTGGGCACTTCTCCAGGAAAGCACCCCCAGACAGACATCGGCTCTCTGTTCATCTGTTTCCCACTGCTACAACAAAATCACCAAGGCTGCGTAATGTTTAAGGAAAAGGAGTTTCTTTAGGTCACAGCTTTGGAGGCTGGAAGTCCAAGACTCGGTAGCCTGGGGCCTGGGAGATGGCTCAGTGGAATAAGCGCTTCCCTGGCAAGCGTAAGGGCCTGAGTTCAATCCCTGGTTCCACAAAAAAAAAAAAAAAAAAAAAAAAAAAAGACTTGGTAGCCCTATCTGCTGAGCCTCTGGTGAAGAACCCGGCTACAGCACAGCATGGCATGTGGCCTCGGGGATGGGGGTGCACCAGAGAGGAAGCGATCACATGGTGTACAGGAGACCAATGCAAGGGAAGGCATCAGTCTTACTCTTTTCACAAGGCACTCTCAAAAAAAACCTAACTCCATGTGACTATGGATGACCACTAGGAAGATAACAAAGTAAAAGTATTAATTATTGAAACTGTACTATAAATCAGCTTTAAAAAAAATAGGTATACAGCTACATTCTCTTAATTCAATGGATAGAGGGATCTGCTCTAATAGTGTTTGTAAATAGAATATCATGTCTGTACCTTGTACAACAAATAACCACTAAGAAAACAATATGCAATGTATTTTTTCTTTTTTTAATTTAATTTTATTTTATTGAAGAGCAAATAGCAATGAGACAGTTTCAAATCAAATCAGCAGGACAGATTCAATAATTAATATATTGCACATTGTTTTCGTAGTGGTTTGTTGTCATACTGTATTTTCTTTTTGTTTTTTTGTTTTTTTGTTTTTTTTTTTTTTTTGGAGACAAGGTCTCACTATGCAGTTCAGGCTGGCCTTAAACTCACGTGGTAGCTCAGGATGGTCTCGAACTCACAACAATCCTCCTGCCTCAGCCTCCCAAGTGCTGGGATTACAGGCCTGCGCCACCATGCCCGGCTGTCATACTGTATTAATTATTGAATCTGTTCTAATTTGATTTGAAACTATCTCATTGCTATTTGTTCTTCAATAAAATTATGGGAAAAAGGCAAAAATAAAAGAACCAATAAGCAAAAAACAAAAACAAAAACAAAACCTAACTCATTGTTTAGACCAACAACGTTCATCTCTTCCAAGAAGTCCCCCTAAGGACCCAATTGCCTCCAATTTTTGAGAGGGATTGAGAGAAGGTCTCACATGGAGCCCAAGCTGCCATGAGCTCACTGTGCAGCCCAGACTGGTCTTGAACTCCAGGCAGCCCTCCTGCCTTAACCTCGTGAGTGCTAGGATTATAGAGGTGTGCTACTTTGCCAGTGGTCCCAACTCTTAAAGGTTCCATGGCCTCTGAGGTTGACATCTTGGGGACCAAGCTTCCCGTGCATGAGCCCTTGGGGACACACTTGACAGGCGTGGGCCTGGCCATCACATCTTCTTGCACAGAAGGCAGTGAGTACTCACAAACAGCATCAGCCACCTGTTACTGACCTACCAGCTACCACTAACCAATTGCTAATTGGACAAAATAGATAAGCCATCTGCTAGCTGGAAAAAAGTATTTAACTCATCTCATTCCTTGGCTTCTAGATTTTAGAACTCTAAATAAACTTTTATATATTAAGTCAAATGATTTACTCACTTAAGTGAATATTAATAGGAAGCATAAGGGAAGCTTTGTTTGAAGTGAAAGACTATTTTAAATGCAAATAATCATTTCCTCAAATAACCGTTCCATAAATCTTATTTATCAAATACCAGTTTCTCTTAAGGTGAAATCCATTTAAACGTTTGTGCTTTTCCTGTAAAGTACAGAAAATCTAAAATGTAAAGGTCAATATTCTGTGGACCTTAGGGAAATGTCAAATTTTTGTTTCAAAACAAATAAACTGCAACATTTCCAATATTTTCATTTTTCAGTAGTGTTTATCAATTATATTAAGACCCAAAATTCACTCAGGACCAAGAGTATTATTAAGTAGGAAAGTTTCTGAAAGAAAGATCTGATTTGCTAAAACAAAGAAAATAAGTTGCAATTGGACAAATTAACAGATTGATAAAATATAGTTAGTTCTTGGAGCTGGGGAGTTAGCACTGAAGGGTTAACCTGTTCTTTAATAATTGCAAAGTCTACATCATGTAGTAATAGGACATTTTGCTAAGCCATTAATTGTAAGAATCTTCTTCTAATCTATTGCCTGCAGCATTCAAATCTCACTGCAGCTCTTTTGCCCTTGACTTCTTGTAATGAATAGATTCACTCTCATGTGCACTTTGCTGCATTTAGGAAGGAATTAGATGCTGTAATGTTAATTAATAATTAATGATTCATGACAGTCACTGGAAATTCTCAAAAATCACAGAGTTGGGCTGGGAATGCAGATCAGCGGTACTGGTCTTGGCCAATATGTGTGAAGTGCTGGCTTCCACTCTCAGCACCAAAGCAAAAGCAAAACAGAACCCATGGTCATAGGTTGTTACTGGAACAAAATACCTACCACTGTCTGTCTGTCTCTCTCTCTTTCTCTTTCTCTCTTTGCAGAACTGAGGATTCAACTCAGGTCCTTGTGTTTGCCAAGCAAGTGCTTATTCAATTGAGCTATCTCCCTGCCTCCCACCACCACCACTCTTAAGATAAAGAAATAAAGGTTTAGGCTAAGTATAGTGCTGTGTGCCTATAACCCATTAGTCAGGCAGCTGAGGCAGGAAGATGGCGGTGAGTTTGAGGCCAACCTGGGCTACAGGGTGAGGTCAAGGCCAGCCTGTGCTGCATAGTGAAACCCTATTACAAAAAGACTAAATAAACAACATACACTTTATTTATTTATTTATTTATTTATTTATTTATTTATTTTAACGCAGTTTGTAGAGGTTTCTGCCCATAGTCAGTGGGCTCCAAGGTAGGATAGCATGGCAGAGGGACACAGTGGAGGAGAAACAGTGCATGGCACGGGAGGCAAGAAGCACCAGGCTTCCTTCTGTCTTGCCCTTTCATCCCACTGAGACTACAAGCCCATTTGTTGGTGCCACTGGCAACCAGGCTGGGTCTTCCCTCCTCAGTACATCCATCATCCACACCCAGAACTAGACTAAACCAATCAATTGGCTAATCCAGGATCACACACCCACGCTCCACTCACCTCCCGAAAACCCCATCTATGAGTCAACGAGTTTCGGAGAGGACATCCAGATATAAGTCGTAATCCCCACAAAGTTTAAAGGAAAAGTTAAAAATATTTTAAAGGAAATTTAAGAATTTAAAGCAGCAGTAACCACCATGTATAATATGAAGGTCATAGCCCTGGTTGTTAAATGAAATATCAGTTTAGACTCTTTTTGCAAATGACAGAAATGCAGTGCAAGTGTTTGCAGGCAAAAAAGTTTTAGCTTACTGAAAATTCCCAGGAAGATTTTCAAGCCTCACCTAATCCAGGAGTCCAAATAACTTATCAAAGTTTTCTTTCTTTCTTTTTTTTTTTTTTTTTTTTTGTGGCCATCTCAGCCTGCTCTGGGGTGGGGGTGGGACTAGCACGACATGTGGTGCCAGGGATTGAACTGAGGTCCCTGCACTTGTCTAAGCCTGCCTACGCAGGCACTTCAGCCTATCTCGCCAGCCCTCATTTCCTTCAATCTCCCAGGCTTCCTCTCACTGTGCTAGCCTTGTTCTTGTTCTCTTGAACTTTTCTTGTTCAGTGCTGTGTTGTCATCCTGAAAGAAGGTGACAGAGTAAAGTAGAGAACTCCTTCCCTTGGAGCCTCCTGGAAAGGCTCTTGGATCCATGTGGGCAGGATCTACCAAGGGCCCCATTCCTGCTAAGTAAGACTGTGGTCACATGTAGTGCTTCTGGCAAAAAAAAGACTCGGTGGGGTTGTGGAGAATCAGCTTTCCAATGGAAACTCAAACTATTCTGACCCAGAAGAAAAGCAAATGTACGATGGGTGAACAAAACAGTAGATACCACTTACTGATACTCAAGATTAACCTGGAAAACCCTGCAGCTTTGAAACACGGGAGCTGGATCCTCAGCAAGTGCAGCTGGAGTCTCAAAGCCTCCCTGTTTGGAAGGCAGAGAAATATGCCAGGACCCTTGCAGAGGAAAGTGTCCTGGGAACTGCAGCAATAGGTGGATACCTTGGGACTCCTCCAGAAAAGTATCCTAAAACTTCACTACTAAGTGTCATCTCTCTGTGTTGAGAACTTTAATTACCAATAGGATCAAACACGCTAGTGAATGATTACCTTCTTTAAAAAAAATGCATTACCATTCAAGACATGTCCCCATTACTCTCCCTGAGACCATTCCTCCTCACTTTGAGCACGCTTATCCCATCATTCTTGCTGGTTTCTGAAGCAGCTCTGGAAGTTCTCTCTTGTGACCATCTTTAGTTGTGCTGTCATAGCTGTCTCTTTGTCTGGAATGGATTCAAAACATTTACCTTTCATGGTCCTTTGGACTCTGGGGAAGAGCTAGAGGCCACACAGTGCCACGTCCAGTGAATAAGGTGGAAGAGGAAATGTGGCCAAGTTTTTCTGATCCAGCCTTTCCACTCCGTGGAACATGTAAGCAGTACGCACCACATGTTTTTAATCACGCCTCATAAAGAGACTCAAGAATAAGAGCTGCTTCAGAAAGTCACAAGAATGATGGGATGGGTGTGCTTAAAGTGAGGGGGAGTATTTTAAGGGAGACTAATGATAATGTGTCTTTTACTGCAATAAATACTTTTTATTTAAACATTTATTGTATATTTTGATCAAATCACATGATGTCAGAGAAATCCTGCCATCACATTAGTCTTCTGTGCTTGAATTAATAACCTTATTTTCCACTGAGCCAACTCTTCTTGCATCCACTGTGTGTTTACTTTTGCATGACTAACAAGAACCATGAGTATCATATTTATGAGATATCCATTTTTGCACTCTTAAACACATCTTGGGGCTGGGGAGATGGCTCAGTGGAATAAACGCTTCCCTGGCAAGCGCAAGGGCCTAAGTTCAATTCCTGGCTCCACAACCCTCAAAAAAAAACACATCTTGGTAGAAAAAGTAAAAGATTTTAACCAAAATATTTCTTTTATGCCATTTATGCATTTTTATAGTAGAACTCAATTATGTAAAAGATTGATACTAAGAGCTGAACATCCCAATCTCAACCAGGAAAATGTAACCAGGGTGCTACGTTTTTTCCAAGTAGCATTCGTCCATCCCTATCAGAAATGAGCCAATAATTGGAAACACAAGCAGAACCACCACCCCAAGCCCACAAGTCACAGAGCACCATTGTGTGCCTCTCAAACAAGCCATGGAAGGAGGGCGACATGTAGGGGCCAGGAAGTCAGAATCTGAATTTAAATGCTGGCTCTACTCTGTGACTAAGAGCAAGTTACTTAGTCTCTGTCCCTCATCTTTCCCACCTGTAAAATAGATAACATTGCAGTTCCAATCTCAAAGGACTATGGCAGAATTAAATGAGATGATATGTATTAAATATTTAAGTCAATAACTGACCTGTAGCAAGCATTGCATGAACATTAATAGCTAACATAATACCCACATATAGTATTTGGTTTGCATGTTTTTTTCTCCTAAACTGTCTGTTTGTGCAATATAGTTCATCCAACCTAACTACGTCAATCACTTACCATAGATGATTATATAACAAAGGACATGTGCTCCTGAATATCATTGTGTGCAGAGGCTGTAATTAGAAATTTTTCTATCAATCCTGATAATAATCCTATGGAGTGGTACAAGTCATTATCCTTCTAGGACAGGAAGCACAGAGAAACCTTGTGAAAGGTTACAAAACTGGTCAATAGTAGACTGAGGATTTGAATCCAGTCTGCTTCCCGATTATAGATCTTGGTGGGGATGCTGTTGTTGCTGCTTTTCTTAATCTGGTTTTTTTTTTTCAAAATTAAGTAGATTTTATTTTAAAAGAAATTTATGTAATGTAATGCTCATTAGGGTCACTTTAATGAGGCTGTCTTCAGAGTAGCCCTTTTAAAAAGAACTGAAGCTTAATCCAGCCATCCCATCTGCCCTATAAAATATCAGTGAGTTCTGGAGGCAAGTCTAGGTCTTCTACTTCATTCATTATAGTTCAGCAGCATAAGCACCTGCTTGCCACGAGTCTCCTATCTCCATTTCAGTTATGGACATTGACAACTGTGGTCTTACATCTATTTTGTCCAGCAATACATTTTTGGAGCATTTACGGTAGATGGATTGCCTTACTGTGACACCCTAAATTAAGAAAAAAAAATCATAGAAGATTTTGCGCTAAAATGAATAAATGTAAGACATAAAGTAATGTTTTTTATCTGTTTATTGGGTTTTTTTATGTATTTAGTACGGGGTCTCACTACACAGATCAGACTCATGGTGATCCTCCTGTTTTCAGCCTCCCAAGCACTGAGATTACAGGTGCACCCATTCACACCCAATCTCAATCTCCATCACATCACACCTCAGGAGCAAGACAGGCATGGTATGCAGAGGATCAAACCCCAGTCCCTGCATCTGCTTAAGCAGGTGCCTTAATCTGCTGAGCTATCTGGCCAGCCCTTGCTCATTGCTTATTGTTTATTGTTTGAGTTGGGTGTCTTGCTCTATTACCCAGGTAGTCTCAAGCACCTGGGTTCAAGTGTTCCACCTTCCTCAGCCTTGGAATAGCTAGGGACTACAGGTTTCTGCCACCACACGTGCTACCAGTTGCTTTCCACCTCTGCTGTCTAGTTGCTAGGGAAAGAAGGATTGATAGAGAGACGCAGTCATCAGCTTCTGTCACTTACTCGGCACCCACTGTGCTGCAGCCTTCCCACCTACTTTAGTCTCAATGAATACTTTTAAGAACAGTCATACAAAAGGTTTTTATAGAACACTTAAATACCAGAGACTGTTTAATTGGGTAGCAGCGCTATGAAGGAGAGGCTATTACTACTGTCACTTTACAGAGAGACCAAGTACAGCTTTAAAAAGATTCAGTGACTTGTGCAGGGTCGCTGAGGGAATAAACAGTGGTTTGGCCCAGGGTCAGTGGTTCTAAGCCTCTGCTTTCGAGCACGGCCCTCTCCTAAGACCCTGACCCCTCAGGGTGTGCACAACAATGTTATATCATTAATAAGAAATCACACATCTACTTATGCAGACTCCCTTCAAGAATACTGACGTGACACTATGTCCTATCATTTTGAAGGTGGAAAAATAAAGCCACCAGGACAGACCAAAGAGACACTAGGAAGCTCCAGTCAAGTGTCAGCTGGGTCTCTGGAAGAGCTGACTGTGGCAAATTTGGGGAGCAAATTAATATTTCCTTTGGGGTTTCCAAACTCTTCCAACCCATTTCATCTCAGTGACTCTGAGTCTCTTTGGTGCTACTGGAAAATAATATATTCTCTCCTAATTATTATGACTCAAGAACTCAAAGTGGGTTTATACAGAGATGTGAGCGTAAAGTTCTCAGAATGCTAATTCTGTAGATAGTAAGCTCAAAAGCAAGCTGCTTCCATGAGGTGAGAATTTCTGACATTCCAACACGGACCTGAGGTCAAGAACATCCTGACACCTGAAGCAGAGTTCTAGAGGAATCAGAAATTTGAGAGAACTTTTAGATTCAGAAATGAAGATGTATGAAGAATATTTTAAAGGCAAATAATGCAGGGGTCTGCTCTAAAGTTAGTAAATGCCAGAAGCAAAGTTAAAGTCATGGAATTGCTTGACAATTTCAGGAACATTAAGGCTTAGGTAATGACCAATGGCAAACACAGACCATGTCATTCACATATGTTAATTCTCCTAACTGCCTTGCAAGGCAGCTGTGACCCACGTCTTCCTCACTTTCTTCCTTGCTGTGAAAAAATACCTGACACCCACACCTTAAAGAAGGATAGGTTTAGTTTGCTTCACATTTCAGTCTACAGTCTGCTGAATCAGAGGCAGGGCACCATGAGAGAGAGGCATAGTAGCAGAGGGCTGCCCACAGTACAGCAGACAGGAAGCAGAGTGAAGGGAGGAGCCCAGGAGGAAATAATCCCTGCAGAACCCCCAGATAACCACGTCTTCCAACCAGACCCCTCATCCTATCAGCAAGTCAGCTATAAACCCCATAATCCAATCACCTTCCAAAACCCACCTCTGAGCTCAAGAGGCTTTGAGAGGACGTTTAGATATAAATTACAACACTCCACCTTGTTATTTTTTAGTCCATATTTGCAGTACATTCCATGTTGGGGAGTAGATACATGTACAGAACATATCTTATTTCTTTTTATTCCCCTTCCCCTCCCCTTCCTCCTCCTCCTTCCAACCTTAGAACTTCTTCCTCTTTCCATTCGAAAAAGATCTACCTCCCTGTTATCTATTGTTTATCTTTTATTTTGCTCTTGAAATTATTTATTCTTTGCGCTTCTCATATAAAAGAAGTTATATGATATTTAAACATGCTTTACTGGTGCAAAAAAAAGCCAAGACTATTAGTGTCTTTGGTAGGTGAGACAGGATTCACACCTAGTTCTGATTTCTAAGACTTCCCCCCACCCCAGCATTTAGCTCCCTGGAGACAGAGAAAAAGAGAGAACAAGCCTCTCCAAGATTTCAGAATTCCTCCTGGTCACAAGATAGAGAGGTAAGTTACCAAAGGCCACAATGAGAGAAGAGGCAGTGTGAGTGTGCCTGGAAATTACATATAGCACCGCACCCTTGAAAAGGACCCCTCCCAAATGGCTGGCCGGCTGTGCAGGTTGTATTCATATCTGGGGCTGTGTCCCTACTTAAGAAACTTCCAAATGATAAGATTCTTGGACATTGATGAGGATACATTTTCCAGTGATCTCTGTGTCATCAACATTCTTGTCTGGATCTTTTTCCTCTGATTCAGGCAGGTAACTTTTGTTTTAGCAGAACCTTAAGTGCTAAGATGTGAATTTGGGTTTGCAAGTAAAAACCCCCTATCAGAGCCAGATTTCCATATTCATGAGGCCACAGACCAAAGTATCAAGATAAAGTTGCTCTAATTAGTGCCTTACAACAAGGACCCTGGGCCAGCGAGATAGCTCAGTGGTCTAAAGTGCCTGCTTAGGCAAGTGCACAGGGACCACGGTTCAAACCCAGGGTGGGCTGAGCAGGCCATAAAAATTTTTAAAAATACAAGGAACCCAATAGGCTAGGGATTCTTATTTTTTGTTTCTCCAAAATAATACTTAGTAGGTAAATAATTATTGAATCTTTGATATAATTCAGCTATATAAAAACCTGTAAACATAATATCATGTATGCACCTTGTACAATACCAAAACGTTATGAAAACAGTTTACAATGTATTATTTCATCGACTCTGTATGGTTATGGTGTTTTGAAACTGATTGACATTTGTATTTCAATAAAATAAAAATAAATGGAAAAAAATAAAAAAATAAAAAATAAAAATAATACTTACACATTTTAGACAACTTTCAGGTTTACAGAAAAACAGAGAAAAATACAAATACCTCCCGTAAACCTCCTGCCCAGGTATGCAGTCTCTTCACTATCATAACAACGCTCCCTAGAACAGCACCTTTGTTACCCGGATGACCTACGCTGACAGGCCCCACGGTTTACTGCAGGGTTAACCATGTGTTGTGCATCCTGTGAGCTGGGACAAATGACAGTGACACATATCCACCCCTGCTCTACCACACAGAACAGCTTCAGAGTCCTCTGTGCTATACCTCTTCATTCCACCCTCCCCCACCCCCACCCCACTCCACCCCAGACCTCCAACCCCCGCAAGCGTGCATCATTTTACTGTCTCTATGCCATTGCATTTTCCAAAATAACCTCCAGTTAGAATATCCCAGTATGTAGCCTTTTCAGATTGGCTTTTATCACTCAGTAATACGCATTTGCGTTTCTTCCATGATTTTTCACAGCTGGATAATTCGTTTCTTTTCAGTGCTGAATTTTTCATTTTCTGGCTATGCTAAGAGTTTGTTAGTCCATTCACCTATTGAAAGGCATCTCAGTTACTTCAAAATTTTGTGTTAAACAAATAGAGTCTAGATCTTTTAGACATGTATACTGATGTCTTGGAAGTTCAGGGTTTCCTTTAAAATACTACTAGATCAGTAAATAATGTGGAAAATAAGATAGGCCATGAATTGGCATTAGCTGAGAACAAACAATGGGTGTGTAAGGGCTCATTATATTACTTCATCTACTTATATATACGTCACAAGTTCTCTATAATCAAACATTTTAAATGCTTTCCGGCCACCTAGCTCTTGTTTATAGCATTCTCATAGCCTGTGACACAGTTCCCTACTACAAACTGAGGTCTCTGGGACCCTCCTTTCGCTGCTCCAGCCTGCTGGGCTTCTCCCTCCTGCAAGTTCACCCTTTCTTCAAATGCACATATTAAAAAGGAAGAGAAATCGAAAATCAGCGCACTAAGACTCTATGTTAAGATACTAGGGGAAAAGCCAAGAAGTTAAACCCAAATAGAGTAGAAAGTAAACACACTGTTGAAATTATATAAGATTAAACTTTGCCCTTCAAAACTGGTAACCCAAGAGTTAGCTCTGATGTTCCCACCTATAATCCCAGCACTTGAGAGGCTGAGGCAGAAGGATTGCCATGAGTTTGAGGCCAGCCCGCACTTAGTTCAAGGACAACTTGAACTACGTAGCACAATTCTGTTGCAGAAACAAAAACATTGGTAATCCATCACATATTAAAATTATGATGTATCAAGAACTTTCCAACTGTGCAGATGCGAAGAGGGCCGTCTTTTCTGAAGACCTGGCAAGATGGCAGAAACGGAGCAACAGAAGAAGCGAACCTTCTGCAAGGTTGCCTACCACGGCGTGGACCTCGACCAGCTGCTGGACGTGTCCTACGGACAGTGATGCAGCTCTATAGCGCTCGGCAGTGAAGGCAGCTGAACCGTGGACTTTGGTAGAAGCAGCACTCGCTACTGAAACCTCTAAGCAAGGCCAAAAGGACGCGCCACCCACGGAGAAGCCCGAGGTTGTGAAAACACACTGCGACACGATCATCCTGCCCAAGACGGTGGGCAGCATGGTGGGTGTCTACAATGGCAAGACTTTCAACCAGGTGATCAAGCCTAAGATGATTGGACATTACCTGGGCGAGCTCTCCATCACCTACAAGCCCATGAAGCACGGCCTGCCACTCACTCTTCTCGCTTCATCCCCCTCAAGCAGACAACAAAGCCACCGCTGCTCCCCAAAAAAAATTTTTTCCAGAAAACATACAATTTGCCAAAATTGATATAAATACAAACAAAAATTCAAAGCTGTTTCTCTGACAGACAAGTGGAATTTTGAAAAATTAAGAATAATTTTAAATGAATCTTAAATTAAGATGAATGAAATTTAAACATAAATAATTTCAAATAAAACTGGTAAAGTCTATCAAATATCTGTGGAATAATGCTACTAAAATAATTGCAAGGAGAAGAAAATGAGGGATATGTTGTTTTATGTTAGCATAACTTTGACACAAAACCTGAAGACATTTTTAAAAAGAAAAATTACTTTAAAAATCACTCATTAATATAGACATAAAATTCCTAAATGAAATATTTTCAAAATGAATAAATATACAAAAATAATTGTATATCCATTCAGTATGATATTGGCTGTCAGTTTGTCATGGATGGCTGTTATCAGGTGGGGATGGTTGGTTTTCAAATGCTTTTTCCGTAGCCATGGAGATGATCTAATGGTTTTTGTCCTTGGCTCTGTAGATATGGCATACTGATTTGCACATGTTGAACCATTCTTATATCCCTTTGATGAATCCTACTTGGTCATGGTATATAATTTTCTTGATGATTTGCTGAAATCTGTTTGCCAGTACTTCAATGAGGATTTGTGCATCTATGTTCATTAGGGAGATTGGCTTGTCAGTCTCTTTTTTGGCTGGATCTTTCTCTAGTTTTAGGAATAGGGTAATGCTTGGTTCCAGGAATGAATTTGGGAGTATTGCTTCCCTTTCAGTTTCATTAAACGAGTTGAGAAGTAGCAGCATAAGATCTCTAAATTTTTTGTAGAATTCAGCAGTACAGAATTTAGGGGCTGAGCCTTTCTTTGTTGGTTTCATTGACTGATATCAGTTTATTTATAAACATGTAGAATGTTTGTATCTTCTTGACTCAGCTTTGGTAATTCATATGTACCTAGGAATCTGTCCACTTCTGCTGTGTTTTCCATCTTATTAGAATACATGTTCACAAAGTAGGTATCGATGATCTGGCTTTCTGCAGGACCTGTTGTGATTTCACCCTTTTCGTTCCTAATTGCATGGATTTGAGTCTTTTCATTACTTTGGCTAAGGGTAACTTTAATTTTTCTAAGAACCACCTCTTTGATTTATTAGCCTTCTTTGTAGTCTCAGTCTCCATTGCATTAATTTTGCTCTGATCTTTATAACTGCCTCCCATGCACAGTCTTCGGGTTTTATTTCTTCTTTTCCTAGAAACTTGAAATTCAACATTAGGTAATTTGAGCTTGCTCTATTTTTCTGATATGGGCATTCACCACTACAAATTTCACAGGACTGCTTTCACTGTACCGTAAGTTCTGGTATGTTGTATTAGGATTATCATTTAATTGTGAAAACTAATTTCTCTTTTAATTTCATCTGAGACTCATTGGTTCAGTAGAGTGTTATTTAACTTCTATGTGTTTGTGAAGCTCTTGTGGTTCATTTTGCCATTGATTTCCAATTTCATTGCACTATGGAACCCAAAAGAAATACCAAAATAGAAACAAGCTTTTGAACAAATGTTCTTAGATGTCTACAGAATATTCCATCCCACATCAGAATACACATTCTCAGCTGCACATGTGACGGTCTCCAAAACAGACCCTATATGCTCATAGAACATGCTTAAATAAATGCAAAGAAACTGAAATTATCCCATGCATATTATCACACTATAACACATTTATATTGATGTTATAACTGATAGTTATTGATTTATCTTTCCAGTGCTATTTTTCTTGTTGATTACCCTTTTCTTTAATTGCTTGCCTTGCCTGGTCAATTCATTTTGTTGGGGTTTGTGGAGTTATAATCCTTGTTATGTCTTTCTAGAACATCTTTCAGAACATTCTTGAGTGCTGGTGTGCTGGTCATGTATTTCCTTAGGTGTTGTCATGTAAGTACCTTATTTCTCTACCAATTTTAAAGATAGTTTTGCAGGATACACCAATTTGAGGTGAAGACTTTTCTTTAGGGGATTAAATTATTTCACTTAAATCACCTTGACTTGGTGGTTTATGTTGCAAAGTCTGCTGTGATTCTGATGGGCTGTCCTTTATAAATGATTTGTTTCTTTTCTCTAATAGCTTTTAATATTCTGTCCTTGTGTTGAATTTCTAGAATCTTGACTATTAAATGCCTTGGTGTAATTTTCTTTTTTGTTTTGAGAGAGGATCTTGACAGACAGGCCTTGAACTATGTATCCCAGGCTAGCCTCAAACTTGTGGCAATCCTCCTGCGTCAGCCTCCCAAGCGCTCAGACTATAGGTGTGTGCCACCACACTTGACTTCATGTTTTTTATTAATTTTATTGAGAAACAAACAGCAATAAGACAGTTTCAAAACAGGTTAGTAGGACAGTTACAATAATTAATACATTACATATTGTCTTCATAGTAGTTATTCATAGTACATGATGCAGACATGATATCCTATCCAAACACTATTAGTACAAATCTTTCTTCTCATTGAACTAAGAGAAGGTAGCTGCAAAGACTGCAAGTTGTTTTTTGTTTGTTTGCAGTACTGAGAATTGAACTCAGGGCCTTGCACTTGCCAGGCAAGTGCTTATTCTTCTGAGCTATCTCCCCACCTGATTTAGTTTTATTAAGCCTAGTTGGAGTTCTATATGCCTCACTTAACTGTATGTCAAAGTCTTTTTCTCTGCTTGAGAAATTTTCTGCCATTACTTCAGGGAATAGTTTTTTTGTTTTTTTGTTTGTTTGTTTTTTTGTTTTTTTTTAGTTGTACTGTCTCCTGATTTTTCATTGATTCCAGTCAAGCTTATGTTATTTTTCTTTGCATTATCTAGCAGCTGATTGATTTTTTTTTTTTCATGGCCCTTTACTGTTTTTAAGAAATCCTTCTTTACATGATTACTAACTATATATATCTGCTATTCTGGCTTCATGTTGGCTCATTCTGCTGCATGTACTTCAATGGAATTTTTAATGTCCTGGATATTTTTGAATCAGCTTCATAAATTCTATATTTTCCTATGTTGGGTGTTCATGGTTTCTATCACTTTGCTAAGCACCTGTCTCTTTTTTATTTGCATCTCCTCTAGAGTAACTAAGCATATGTTTCACTATGATCACCATCTCTGTAATTATTTGAGAAGTTATTTCTAATTTTTTTTTCAAAACTCATTTATCTGCTCAGTTACTTTCCCTGTTAACACTTCAGAGTGCAGACAAATAGTTGTAAGATTGTTCGACTTCATTCACCCCTGGCTTTGAATTTGCTGAACTGCAAGTCTGGGGTTGCATCTTGTTTAAGTGTTTTCTCATTTGCTTTGTTTGCCTAATTCTTTGATTGATGCTTATAAATTGCATAGGACATGTAGTTTTATTGCTAGTATTTAAAACCCTTAGGACATGACCACTTCTCAGAAATACCTTCCAGATGTAGCTGGCTCTTGGATTTTGAGTCTGTTGCAAGACCCCACCCTTTCAACTTTGGATATGAGAAGTTGCCGCCTACTTGGCCCATCCCCTAGCTCTTTCGCACTGCACTACAGTATTGTTTATGACCCTTAGGCAATCTCAGTCTTGGTAAACCAGGAAGAATAACTGGTTAGAGCAATTATATCACCTTAGCTACAGTAGTACAATTTGCAATAACAATAGCATCCAACATAGCCCAGAAGATTTGCCATCTTTAACCATATGAGTTACATTTGCGGTTCTATAACAAAATCTAAACTGTACCAGAAAATTGTATATAGCAAACATGCCTTCGATATTGTGATTTTACCCTCAGGAGAAAATTTAAAAAGAGTTTAGGTTAAAAAAAAAAAGAAGAAGAAGAAGAAAAGAAAAATAGAAGAGGAAGAGATTAGAAGCAAGGCTAGAAGAAAAATAAGATTACACAAACTTTGGGAAGCTGATGAAGGAAACAAGAGGGAAAGAGAGGAAGAAATAAAAACAAGAAAGCAGAACAATAAAAGTCAAAATATTGCTCTTTCTGCCATCTTTGCATGCCGCCATAATGGTGCGCATGAAGGTCCCAGCTGACGCTCTCAAGAGCGTCAACAACGCCAAAGAGAGGCCGGCACCAGGTCCTTGTGAGGCCTGCTCCAGGTTTCTAACTGTGGCAATAAAGCATGGTTACATCAGTGAATTTGAAATCATTGATGGTCACAGGGCTGCAAAAAATTATTGTGAATCTTACAGGCAGGTTAAACAAGTGTGGTGTGATAAGCCTGAGGTTTGAGATACAGCTGAAAGACCTGGAAAAATGACAGAATAACCTGCTCCCATGGTTTCATTGTATTGACAACTTCAGCTGGCATCATGGATCATGAAGAAGCACAACAAAAACACACAGGAGGAAAAATCCTGAGATTCTTTCTCTAAGGATGTAAAATATACAAATAAAATGCCTCAGCAGAAAAAAATAAAAAGTCAAAACATTGACACATATAAAGACAAGAGCAATCAAGAAAATGAAAATATAAATAATAACAGAGAAAGGAAAGTAAGAAAAAAACTGTACACTTCAAGATGTGTCTCTGGTAGACAAAGTGGGTAGACAGAGTCCAGATCCATGGTGATTGATCCCAGCAAGTCATCTTTAGATTGCCAACAGAGCAGTGGATGATACTGGTAAGTCTGTACCTTAATTTCCACTGGAGTTCAGGCTGGTTTTTGGCTGCGATGCTGGAACTTGATTTATTTAGCCTGTCCACTCCATGTGCCTCCTGCTGACTAAAGTTGGCTCCCTGCCACCTTGAACTCAGCTCCCTGACCTTCCAACTTGAACTTGTAGCCTCATCCTAACAAGAGCTACTAAATGGAGCTGGGCCACAGCTGTTCTGAGCTCGGAGCTTAGGTGGTCCCTTTCCAATATAGGAACCAGTCAACTGCCCTCTCCAAATAACTAATCAGCCACTGCAGTCTGCTATATCCACTGCTCTGTTCAACAGGTGTGTTTCTCTGTGGAGGCCTCTGAGGTCACCAGTAGTCACCATGCACTGGCAGAGCCACCGCATCCACACAGTGAATCTGGACTCAGGGAGAAAATGCCACCTGCCACCTCCTTCTTTATTGAGGTTTCTTACTCTCCCTATGGACTTCAATTCTCACTTCAGATCTTTCCTGGGTCACAGACACCCACTTCCCTCCATCTCTTCCTCACATTGCTATATTCCAGGGTTTAGATACCCAGTCTTGGAGAGGCTCTTTCCATGCTGCTCACCATTTTGCCATCTTCCTGAAAGTGGTCAAAAATAACTGTATATCACAAGAAAGCTGAGTTTATTCCAAGAATACCTTTATTATTGTTTTTTACCACAGTAATGTGAGGGGGTAGTGGTTAAAAACCATGATACAAATGGCCAACAAGTATACGATAAAACATTCGACATCTCATCTCAAAAGAAACCAAAAATCTATTTTCGCAAATGGGACCAAGAGATGAAAGGAGAGGAAAAGCATGCAAAGTGAAGGGAAAGGGGATTTTTAAAAAAGAATTAAGATGTACCAACTCCTTACAGGAATGTGATCATTATGTACTGCAAACATGGAGCAATTTAAAAAATAAAATTTCAAAAGATGATTAGGAAGAATCAATATTTTGTGCTATAAAAATTTACCAACTTAATGTTGGTATTCATAAATAAAGGTTTATTGGGATACAGAAAAAAATAGAAGTTTTAATCAAAGTATTTCAAACCAAAATTGAAATATTTTATATATTTAATCAAGGATAAAAGTATGTGCTATCAAAAATTAATTGGTCCCACTAAAACATAATTTTTACTTTAATAAGAGTCACAAAGTATTAAACATGTCAAGAGATGAAATAAGATCAGGACTGAGGTACTTATATGCACCATAATAGAATTTGATAAGTGTGTTGCATAGGATAAACTAGATCAAGTGGCAGTAATGTACAACAAAAGTATAATTTAAACCAACAAAGGCTCAGTTTCATCCTGGCCAGAAGAACAGAATCTATTTGGCCAAAATCTCTCAGGGCCCAGACTGACAGAGCAAGAATTTTGTCACAGAGAGAATGCAGGTATTTCATAAGGGTAATTAAATGTCTTGATTAGAGGTAACGCTTCATTCTGTTCATAACTCATTGTCCAGAATGAGTCACATAGCCCAGCCCATTCCCAAAGGTACCATGAACTATAACCTATGCAGAAGGGGATGGGACTGGAAAAATGTAACTATATCAGTAATTATTACTATACACATCCAATTTCATGATGTGTGGTTTAAAGAAGGCAAAAGTAACAAACAGTTGGTCTTGGTGTTTTGTATAATGTTGCTGTGTAACAAACTAATTTTTATACATTTTCATTCAAAACTTCATATATGCCATCATTATGACCTCATTGAAATTTTTTCATTAATAAAAGCTAGTGGAAAAGGATTCTTTATTAAGCTAATGACTAGACCTATATATTTAATTTCCCTACAGTGTATGACAAAGCACTATACTAAAGTATTAAAATATATGTAATATTTTATTGATAAATCTATCCTCTAAAAGGAATACATTTTAGGATGTCATCATTTTGATGTGAATCATGCAAATTTTAATAACATGCTGTTTATTATACATGTAGTGCTTCAAGAGATTCATTTAATTGCCTTTTGCCCATATATATTATGTAGTCTATTTACCATTTTTTAAAAATGATATTAAAAGAATAGTTTCTGTAGAGAAACATTAATGGATGCTAATTTTCTCCCCATCCATACTTGGGTGTTAGTTCAACTACTTTGCCAGTTGCAAAGCCATATTATCAGAGTAAAAGTGTATTTGTAAACTAATGGAACTGAAGATTAGGAAGAAAACAACTTTCTTACATTCATAATATGACTTTTGCATGTTCCTTTAGTATAATATGGAAATATGAAGGTCCCTGAAGATAATCCACACTGAATTTCTAATCATCACTGTTGCTAACTCCTACTACTTCAGCCATGAAAAGCTGTTTTTATTTCCAGATAATGACCTATCCTAAGGATAAGATTGAAGATAGCTGTAAAAAATTATTTACATACACAGAAAAAAATGAAAGGTTAAATATCTTCTTCAGTATTGGCCTTTCTCTCACCACTCTCTTTCAATTATATTGTACTTCTTAGCCGGGTGTGGTGGCGCAGACCTGTAATCCTAGCACTTGGGAGGCTGAGATAGGAGGATTGTTGTGAGTTTGAGACCAGCCTGAACTACAAAGTGAGCTTAAGGCCAGCCTGAACTGCATAGTGAGACCCTGTCTCAAAAAGACACTCCCCAGGCACACTTTAGAACTTCAATCTCTTTCCTCTGTAGCTCCATAATCTCCTGAG
>PVKA01014578.1:25988-52156 GCA_004027165.1 Ctenomys sociabilis
AACTACAGAATAATGTACAGGACTACAAGATAAACCCTGAGAGGACTTCACTGACCACATAGGAAATATAAAGTTCATGTGTTGGTATATAAGTCTTGATCTACCTAGGTCTTAACCATCCAGCAGAAAAGTATAAAAATGAAGTATACATCGTGAGGCCATAATATTAAGCTGAGCTGTAAATGGCTATGGTCGACAACTTCTTTGAATAACTCACTATTGTTGTGGAATGCTGGACTGTGTTGGATTGTGGTGTTGAGTTCAAGCACCTAAGTTAGTTGAATGACAATGGAGTGCCCATCTTTGACAGGTGTAGACAAAGGGGTATAGAAAGAAAAAATCATGATGTGTGTGTAGAGACAGTACAGTTGGGATAGATAACGCTGTGCTTCTACATAATTCTATGAGAGGCAAGATCTGCACTAATGATGGTTGGACAGGATATTATGTCAGCTTCTAGTACTACGGTCATCAACTAGGAAAATAATTATTGAATTTTTGATATAACTCAGGTATAAAAGATAAGTAAGCAGCTACACTCTTAATTTACTGATAAGAGACATCTGCTAAAATAATATCTGTAAATATAATATCATGTATGCACCTTGTACGATACCAAATCATTATGAAAAGTTTGCAATGTATTAATTTATTGAATCTGTCTTTTTAAGGTGTCTTGAAACTGTCTGATTGATATTTGTACTTCAATAAAATAAAAAATAAATTTAAAAAAAAGACAAAAAAAATTACACTGCACTTCTTAATGGAGAAAGGCAGAGATGCTATGATTAAAGGAAAATTACTATTACTCCCATCAATAACATTCACACAGATATATTATTTCACAAAATCACAACAAATACCCCATCATCCTATATCTGGTGGCAATAGTTTATGAGTAACTGGAATGTATATAATACAGGAAGACATAGAAAGCTTAAGAAAGAACTATGGTTCCTTGCTTGATTAATCAATTATTAGAGGAAGCTTATCCCCCAAAACATTGTGAAGTCCATGTGAGCTCTTGTTCTGCTCAATAGTATAGAACATTTGCCATGGAGAATGACATATAATGAAACCACTTGTAGTAGTAATTTTACCACAACCAAAATTAAGTGTCTTAGTTACTTTTCTCATTGCTGAGACAAGGGCTGGCCAAACAGCTCAGCATACTAAAGCACCTGTAAGCAGGTGCAGGGGCTAGGCATTCAATCCCTGGGCCTGCCATGTGGGCCCTGCCCCTGAGGCATGCTCAGATGGCAATTGAGGCTGGGAGTGTTGGCGTGCACCTGTAATCCCAGCTCTTGGAAGGCTGTAAACAGGCAGATCACTATGAGTCCAATCTAGTAGTCAGACCCTGAACACCCTGTAGAACCTTCCCTAAAATGCCAAAAAAAATATTTAAAAATTAAAAAAAAAATAACCAGTATCATTGCTGCTGGGATTAGGACAGTGCCAATCCAGTCAGTGGACTGATCCAGCAATCACCAACCCTTAATCCTACCCAGCACTCAATCCCAGCATTCACTAGGAATCAATCACACACTCTAGATGTAGCCACTTTTGAAGAAAAAAAAAAAAAACCTTAGGATCACATGAGAATTTGGGGGGACACCTAGACACAAACCATAACATTTGGCCTCTGATCCCCCAAAGACTCATGGACATTCCTTTATGCAAAAGGCATTTACTTCATCCCAAAGAGTTGCCAAAGTCTCAACAGTTTAAGGACTAATTAAAAGTCCAAGTCTCAAGTCTCCTCTGATATCTAAGGCAAACTCTTAGCTGTAAACCCCTGTACAAATGAAAAGAAAATTAAACATTCAATAGACATTTCCATTACAAAAGTTACAAATGGGAGATACAAAGGAAGAAGACTAAAGGAAGTCCAAAATCTAGCAGGGCAAAACATTAAATCCTGTAATTCCATGTGCAAAATCCAAGGCAGTATGTGGCAAGATGTGAACTATAAAGGGTTTGGGTGGCTTCCCTCCCATGGCTTCTCTCTTGGGTCTACTCTGCTCCCTTCTTGCAGTTTTCCTTAGATGAAAACTTTCTTTAGGTGATCCACATTCCAGGCTTCTCTGAATTTCTGGGGTCTCCAGAAATTATCTTTGGTTTCATACTCACAGCTTCACACACTGCCCTCTCAGGGCAACACCACCTGGCCTCTATGGCCTTCTGAAATCAGGGTGGAAGTCTTTCTGAGCCCACCCCCTTCACATTCTGCATGTGCCCAGAACCAGCACATGGATGAATGACACCAAGGTCTGCTGCCAGCTGAACAGTAGCCAGGCTTCTCTTTCTCTTGGTTTTAGGTGTCAAGTGCCTGGATCACTGGACACTAAATCCAATTCTAAGGAACAAATTCCCTATGCCACTGCCATTCTGGAACTTGGTATTCTGGGGTTCTCTTTTCAAAGCAAAGCCTTTCACTTTGGCAATTTTGATGGTGTAAACGGTGGACTATGGCTACTTCTTGCGATGTCCTCAGGCCATCATTTTTTTTCTCCTATTCCTTCTCAGCAATTAAGATCTCCTCTGCTCTGTATTGACAGTCCACAGATTTACTGAGGCTTCCTTTTGGCCAAACTCACAATATTTTAAATCATTCTGTTGGGGTCTTTGCTCTTGATTATCAACATAGATTTGGCTAAAACACCCCAACCGTAGTGACACCCATGCCTCAATATTCAACTGCCTTGAAATCGCTTCTGTAAGATTAGTCCACCACCCTTAATCTCAGTCTCAGGCAGTCTTCAACCATGAGCAAAATGAAGACAAACTTTCTGCCAAGCCCATTTGGACTCTGAAAGCCAAAGCAGCTCTTTTCTCCCACAGAAACCTCCTTGAGCCTGGTCTTTTTTTTTTTTTTTTTTTTTTTTTTTCAGGGAAAAAAGTATATATTTAGAATTAGAGAGCTGGACTCAGTTTAGATGATTACAATTTTGTTGGCAACGTTCAATGTATCATAATCAGGAGCCAGTCGAACATATGGCTTCTTTTCTCCATCAGGCCTGACTAGGGTATTGACCTTGGCAACATCGATCTCATAGAGCTTCTTTACAGCTTGATTTGGTGCTTATTGGCTTTGACATTCACAATGAACACGAGTATGTTGTTGTCCTGAAACCTTTTCATGGCTGACTCTGTGGTCAGGGGGAACTTAATGATGCCATAGTGGTCAAGCTTGTTTCTCCTGGGGGCGCTCTTCTGAGGGTACTTGGGCTGCCTCTGGAGCTGCAGTGTCTTGGGACAGGGGAAGGTGGGTGATGTTCAGATCTTCTTTTTGTGCCTGTGGATGACTTTCAGCATAGCCTTCCTGGCCTTCAAAGCTTTTGTCTTGGCTTCAGCTTTGGGAGGGGCAGGGGCTTCCTTCTTTACCTTTGGCTCCATCTTGGTAAAAAGGCTCTCTCCTCAAACCTGGTCTTAACCAGCCTTCTGGTCTTCTGAAGTGTAACCAGAATTTCCCATACAGAACAGCCTAAGGTGTTCCAGCTCTATTTTTTCAGCCAGCATCTCTGAACATTCCAAACTCTTCCCTCAAGGTATTCACAAACACTTGTGAACCATGTAGTGAGGTATAGCCACAGGAATGACCCCTTTTCTGGTACCAAAATCTTAGTTACTTTTCTCATTGCTGAGACAAAATACCCAACACCCCAAACTAAAAGGGGAAAGGTTTGTTCGGCTCAGTTCGTAGAGATTTCAGTCCATAGTTGGTTGGCTCCAAGGCAGGATGGCACATGCAAGAGGGGCAACAGTTCATGGCAGTAGAAAACAAGTAAATCAACAACCAAGCCTTAGCAGCATCTTTCAGCCCCTTTTATACTCAGTCCAGGCTGTTGGGATTAGGACAGTGCCAGTTCAATCAGTTGGGTGATCCAACAATGAGCCACCCTTAATCCTAGCACCTTTAATGCATTACACCACCAATCACACACTCCAGATTCAGCCATCTCTGAAAAAGGACCATCATGAAATAATAATTACCCCCCACACTGCCTATGATGTACTATGATGTTTCTTATCCTAAAGTCTTTTGATGCTGCCCTTGACCCAATAAATTAATATCATAACCAACTATGTTAGTCAAACTTCCAATACTGTAATACATGAGAGATAAAATAACTTTCAAAGAAGAAAGGTTTATTTTGACTTATAGTTTTGAGGGGTGAGTCAGTCATTACTTTGCACCTGTGGCAAGGCAGCACATCATGGCAGGGAGCCTGTGGTGGAGCAAAGAGTTAATGTACCTCAAGGCCAAAATGGATAAAAACAGAGGAAGTGGCTGAGGTCATCTTATCTCCTTCAAGAACACCATGGCTGATGACCTCCTCTAAAAGATCCTAGTATCCCACCTCTAAAAGATCCATCACCTACCTCCCTATAGCAACAACCTGATAACTAAACCTCTACCACATGGGTTTTGGGGATATTCAAGACTCAAACTACAGTGCTAACCACTGATTCTCAGCCCACAATGGGAAAATAAGCCAAAGAAAATAGAAATAAACACAAAGTATAGAATCTGACTACAAAGAAACCTCTGATTACAAGAAGTATTTCTTAAAGAACCAGTAACCTAGAGGTACAAGTGGGTAAGCGATGGCCTGACAATGGCAATGTCCATAGAAGTAGAGTTTTTTATTTTACTTTATTTTTTATGTATTTAGTACAGGGTCCACAGGGTGTACAGGGTCTCATTATGTAGATCAGACTCATAGTGATTCTCCTGTTTTCAGCCTCCCAGGCACTGGGATTACAGGCGCACACCACCATGCCCAGTCTAAAAGTTTATGTTTTTGTTTTGTTTTGGAAGTGAGACAGGGTCTATGTAGTTCAGGCTGGTCTTGAACTCACTATGTACTCCTAACTGTCCTTGAACAAAGTAATCCTTCTGCCTCTGCTTTCTCAGTGGAAGGATTACAGGCATACGCCACTACACCCAGCCAAAGTTTAATTTTTACTCTATTACCTTAGTTTTTCAGTTCTTAATATTCCAATTTTCCTGTTGGTCAATGGCCAGTTCCAGAAGTATGCTTGTTCCAACTGTGCTGCAGGCTGAAATTTTTTCCTCCCAAATAAGAGGTTCTGATCCTTGGATTTTTCAAACATTACCCTATGTTGAAAAAGGGCTTTTTAAAAAAATCTTTTATTTATTTGGTACAGGGTCTCACTATACAGCTTGGACTCATAGTGATCCTCCTGTCTCAGCTTTCCCAGCACTGGGATTGCAGGCACGAGCCACCATGCCCAGTTTCAGTGGCTAGCATGGCATGCACTACTGGTAATCTATGGATCCTTGTGTTTGCCAGGCAGGCACTTAGACCACAGAGTTACCTATCTCCCCAGCCAGAAAAGGACTTTTGAGTATATGATTAAATCTCTTGGGTTGGAGTATCTTGGGTTAATAAAGTGGGCCCTAGATGCAACTGTATTTTTCTTGTACAGAGGGAAGTTCTTGGGAATTTGTTGTTGTTTTGCTTTGCTTTTTTTCAGTACTAGGTATTAGGCTCAAGTCCTTCGGACTAAACTACATTTCTAGCTTCCTGTTTCATATTCTGAGACAGGTCTCAGTAAGTTGTTCATGGTGGGCTCAAACTTGTGATCCTCCTGCCTCAAGACTATCAGAGTACAGCAATGACAGGTACATGCCACCATGTCAGGCTACGTGGATCCTTATAACGGAAGCAACAGGATATCTAACCCAAACAGAAAGAGGCGATAAGCATCAGGACACTATTTGAAGATGCTGGCCTTGAAGTGATGTGGCTGCAAGCCAATGAATGGCAGCAGCCACCAGAAGTTAGAAGAGTCAAAGAACTGATTCTCCCAGTCTCTGGAGGGGCTACAGCTCTGTCTACATCTTGATTGTGTTATAGTGAAAATGACTTCGATTATTTGACTTCCAGAAAAAGAAAAACAAATTTCTGTTAAGTCACCAAGTTTGTGGCATGTTTGCTACAGAAACCTCTAAAAATAGGAACCCCAAGAATTTGACTTTTAAGAATCATAATAAAAGCTCTTCAACAGTCACCTGACACTCTTATTCCTTGTGCTAGGACTTGGATATGGCTTGAGTGTGTCCCCTGGGACTCCTGTGTTGAAATTTAATCCAACTGTGGGTCCTTTGGGAAACGAGGATTCAATAAAGCCATTAGAGTAGTCTTCACAATTGAATCCTGGTGGGTTTATAGTAAAACAGTGACCGTAGACCATGCATACACACACAGGCTCCCTGTCTCTTGCCATGTGATACACTGCACCATCTCAAAACTGCCAGCACCAGATATGCCTCTCACCTTTGGAACAGGACTGTGAGACAAAGGAAATCTGTTTTCATAACATACCAGATCTGTAGTACTAGGTTGTTAACAGAAAATGGACTAATATATCTCATTTCAATACAGACTGATGGTAGTTTATGGAGAGTCACAAAGCATACCATTAACACAAGAGGCAAAATGGAAAAACAAGGAGTACAAATGGAGCCAAGAAGTTTGTGCCAATAGGCCCTCCATATCCATAAGCTCTGTTAATTCAACCAATCATGGATGGAAAATATTTGGAGGGAAAACTAAATGTAATGAATATGGACAGGTATTTTTTCAGTCATTTCTACCTTAACAACACAGTGTAACAACCATTTACACAGCTTTTACACTGTATTTTGTAATATAAGTAGTCAAGTAATGATTTAAGATACATAGGAAGCTATGCAATAAGCTATATGGTGTATGTAAATACTACACTCTGGGTCCAGGGAGATGGCTCAGTGGTATAAGCATTTCCCTGGCAAGCACAAGGGCCTAAATTCAATCCCTGGTGCTGCTATGCCTTGTTGGCCCCAGAATCCACGGTGAGACTCCGCCCACTCCAGCACATGCCTGTAATTCCAGTGCTGGGGAGGCTGAAACAGAAGAATCACTACAAGTCCAAATGACATAGCAAGACCCTGTGCCAAAGTACTACATTTTACATAAAGGACTTGAGCCAATATCTGCAAGGGGGCTTGGGCAAATTATATATATATCACAGTCAACTATAAATTTGGCTTTAAATCTTTTAAAAGTCAACATGTAAAGGAAGTCTTATTTATATGACAAAAGGAGAATTAGATAAAAATAAGCCAAGTTCACAGAAACAACACTCAAATGAAATTCTGAGAACATTTTTGGACTGTAATTATGAATAGGATTCCCATAACCTCCGGTGTAAATATACCTGTAGTTATCACATCCAAGTTTATAACTCGCTCGCCAAGTGTACAATTCGCTGCTGATTTAAGAGTGATACACCTACAAGTGTTGTGGGGTGGAGGGAGACAGAGACAGACTCAACAAGGCCCTTACCCAGCCAAGAGCAGGCAAGCAAGGCCTCCGGTCAGTGATCCTGACAGTCTAAGGTTGAGTAGTTAACAGGAAAAGGAAGGAAATGGCACTCCTAGTGGGTTAGAAGTAACCCTTGGCTCAAGTAACGCTTTTGGAAAACGGAAGGTCTATGCTGGGTAGAAAAAAGGTGGAAGGAAAATACTGCATTTCATCCTCCCATTATGGAGCACATGCATCGCCACTGCTTCAGGGCTTATGGAGGAAGCTCTGCAACCATTCCCAGCAAAATGAAACCGACCTTCCAAAGTAGCAATTCTTCCTTCTCTACCGATCCAGCCTAGCAACAGGGGGGTGCTCGCCTCACTGCGCAGGCGCTAAGGATGACCTCAAGGCCCCACCCCAGGAGCGGAAGCTAGTCCTTCCGGGTCGTTAGCAGGGCTCCGCTCTAGCCACCAAGCTTCCGTTTCTCTATAGCCATCGGCTGGAGCTGAGACCGGTTGGGGGCGGGACTTCCGGGTCAGGGCGCATAGGTGAGAAGGGGTAGGACCAGGTAAGGCTGTCCCGGGCTGTGAGGGTCTGCGCCGAGCTAGCTAGCGGTGAGCTCTTCGCTCGCACAGTCGCTAAGAACAGGATGAGTCCATTTGCTTAGCTCGGAGGTTTCATGTGCATCGCACAAACACCTCGGCCTTTTCTTGCTGAAGTTGGGGCGAATTACCCAACAAGGGTCGCCTGCGTGTCTCCCACTGTAACTTCCTCCGCGGCGCAGTTTTTACCCAGATTGCCACATTCGTGGCTCAGTTTCCCTGCTCACCAAATGGCCTTCTGCACGATAGCTTTATGCAGGGCATGCAGATTACTCTTGTTACTATTTTAAGGAAAATATTTTTGTATGGCCCTATCGATTCAAACGTGGGAGACTGACGCTTCTAAAGGTTCCATGAAAGGGTTGGCAGGCAGGCAGGGGCTTAAGGATTGCTCTTGCTGCATTGGGTAAAGTTAACGTATTCAGCGCCTTTTGTGTCTTTCTAACCCTGTAAAATAATTGGCAGCGGGCTGAAAAGCGTTCTGATTAGGTTGTTTTTCTGTGATAAGACAGTGTGTGCGTTCCTTGGGCTCTCATCAGAGCAGGCGCTGGCAACGAGTGTTTTCATAGCAGCCTCGCAAGATTCAGTAAGTAGTTTTTACTGCCCTTATCTAGCAGACTAAAGAGCCGAGGCATAGAATATGAAAATGACACGGCCGTTAAAAGGCAAGAAGTCAACCTTATCTACTTTGAAGCTGATGTTATCTGCTAAGCCCTGGTTTTTGAAAATTTCTTCCCAGCAAAATTACACAGGCATGTGCACATTTAAGTTTTATATGGCTTTACCAGTTCAGAAAGCAGAGGCACCTCCTGCACTTCATCCTCACCTTTCAGAGAAAAAAGGCAACTCTAACTCAACGCCAATTATTGAAATATAATGATCTTTTAACTGCATGAAGATAAAATGCATTGAAATTCATCAGAAAGGTGAAATAAGCATGCCTTATTATGCCTAAGGGGAAAAAGTATGAGAATTTCCTTGTATGGGCTTGTTTTGCTTAGCATATGTGAGTATTGTAATTTGTATTGCTTAACATGGTCAACAGCGGTTATTTTTTTCTCCACAAAACTATAATTTTCTTTAGTTTCACATTTAAAAAAAAGTGACATTTGAAAGCCACTATTTTACCTCTTAAAATGCTTTTATGTAAATCAAAACCTAATTGACATGTAAATTATTTGCCTTTTACTTTAATGTCATGAATATGGTCATCATGTTCCCTTTTTTAAAAATAAAATTGAAAGATTCTGCAAGTAAATTTTACTAGAGTCCTGAAAAGGCCTAAGTAAGCGTTTTTCATTTTTTAATTTAAAGCTAGTAAACGAATGATCATTTGTCAGTCTTGAGACCAAACTTACAGCAAAACCTTTAGCCTATGTTTAAAAAAAAAAAGGACATCAAGTTCCTCTGTCATTCCGTATCAGTGACGTGTCTGCTCTGTGGAAGGAAAATTAGCAGTGGTGTGGGTAACTGTTTTAAGCATTTCCTCTTTGTTTAGCCAGTGGTTCTTTGCTTCTATTACAGAACTCAGGTATAAAGTGGCTTAGTCCCTTTCCCTGTCATAGTATTTTAGGACTTGGGTTTTGTGGTAGAACTATGTTCCAACAGATTCTTATGTGATCCTGTTACTTAGGAGTGATACATCCCAGTAATCTGCTTTATTGCAAAATAGGCATGACGATAGTTTAGCAATCTGAGGGCCTGGGTAACCACTGCCTTCTTTGCTGCCTATTGTGTTACCAAAGTGCCAGCCCCTCCCTCCCATGTTTCTCTGACTCTCAGGCTTTGTAAGTTCAGAAACCATTGAAGGGAAGCAATGTACAGGCCTAATTTATACTGTAGTTTTTTTGTTTGTTTTTTTTCTTCTTTTCCCATAACTAACCAATGACAGTCAACAGATATGTCTGTGTGGAACACAGGAACATCAAACTTACAAAGAGTTGGGGTTTTTGGTACCAGGAGTTGAGCTCAGAACCTCGTACTTGCTGGCTGACACTGCACTGCTAGGCCATATACCTGACCCCAAGACGGTTTTACTTAAATTACTATTTTCTCAGTGCCACTTAATCATTTCTCACTGTAGTCCTCCAAGACAACTCTCAAATTTAAGAACCTTCCACCCCGCCCCAAGCCCAACCTGCAAGCATTGTTTTCAGAAAAAGCCAGCCCAGATTTAGGGATGATAAGTAACCTTAGAAACACAGGCAGTGTATGACAGTCAATCAACAGGACTCCATGCTGCCTATTTTTAAAAAGCTTTGGAATTAAGAATGTTAAAACATTACAGTATGTTACAGTTCCCAGACCAATTGTAAACATCTGTAGAAAGGCTACGTGATTACAGTAGAAATATATTCTAATGCTGTAATGCTATATAAGTTAGACAAGGCACTGAAGAAATGGCTTGTTAAACTGGTGTGTGGAAAAGCACTATTCTGATGGTGTAAGGAAGAGAAAGGGTAAAGCCGTGCAGTGAAGTTTTGCAGCTTCCAAGGGGACTTCTAAATATTTGCAAGGTCTTTAGAGGTGTATGGTACTAGTTTGTTACCAGTTTCTTTTAGACATTAAACTGTTAATCTGTCCTCATCCATAAAAATAGAACCATAGATCTAACAGCACCAACCCAGTCCCATCCACATTCACATAAAGGAACAAGAGTTGGTCGAAAAATGGGCTGAACAGGGAAAAGGAGGTCCATAGCTTAGGGGTCCCAGTTTACCAAGGTTGGCGGGGACCCAGAGTTGATCATTCTTCCTTCGCTGGCCTTCAGGTGGCACTGTTGGCCCAAGATTGCTTGGTGTTCAGAATGGGAACCCGTTTGAGCGTGACTTTGAGCTTTTGGTCTCTGAATGCATCTTAAGTGGGTATTAAGATGTCCTTAGTGTATTCACTGAGCTCGTTTTCTTGCACACACTGTGATGAACAGAGTCCCTGCACACGCCTGAGCTCCCTCTTAGCCGGTGTGTGGGAGCCTGCCTTCGCTGCTGGTGGCAGCTTTGTTGGCATTCTTATTTCCTCCCCTCTCAGGTTTTTGTTTCCTGTCTCTTCTTTTTTTTTAAGTTCAGACTGGTTTTGAACTCACTTTGTAACTAAGGCTGGCCTCAAACTTGTGGCAGGCCTCCTGCCAGAGCCTCAAGAAAGCTGGGATTATAGACATATGCCATCATGCCTTGTTACTGGCATTATATATATATATATATATATATATATATATATATATACACACGCACATATTTTCGTTTGATTAAAATAAGCTGTGGTTTACCTATAAAAGTAATGTGTAAAAATATCTGTTAAAATTTTTTTGTTATAATTCTCCCATTCGTTTTTCAGGGTAGGTTTATGCCTTTTATGTTATTTGGAAGTCAGCTCCTTTTCATCACAGCCAACAATAATTCACATTCAGCCAACAATAACCTGTACATCTGATCAAAAATGGAATAAATAGCATAGTTGTTCCAGCAGCAGCTGTCCAAATCTGTATGTATCCCTGTAGGCTTTTTGATGTCTGTTAGCTATAATTCTTACATATTATTATGTCATTCTTATTTATTATCTACTTTGACATTTTGTGCGGCTACTGAAAAAGTCACTACTGCTAATAAGAACCTAGCTAGTTTGTATCAAGGCTAAATCAGGTAATTATAATTCCTAGGTGCCTTTTGTTCTGGAATAAAATGAATTTTTTGAGCTGTTGATCCGTATTCCAAGCTATTTTATTTTTTTTTCCATAAGGCTACTCTGTTTTTCCCAAGTGGCTCTCAGTCTCCAGGCAGAACTCACTCCAGTAACCTAGAGGCCAAATGACCTCATAACTCATTAGCAGTTCTCAGAGCCATCTGGGGTGCCCTAGAGGGGAACAGCGTTCAAAAGCCTGGTGATAGAGACAACAGGGTAATTATTTCTCTGCTGTGATTACACCTTTAGATGGCAAGCAGTCAGCATATTTATTTGCAGATTGCTTAGGTGGTTGTTTTCTAAAGGTGTAATAACAGTGCTACAGTGGAATAACTTGTTTCCCTGTCCTCCCATCCAGCCTACAAATGGGTAAATTGACTGCCAGTAAATAACCTTCTGAATCACAAAACAGTGCATTGTAAAAGAGGGAATACAGCAAGGGAATGCTAGGATGCCACCACAAACTAAATATCACCCATGTGACAGGCAGAGGAGGTAGCCACTTGGACTCTGGCTGCTTCTCAGCCCGCCGGGAGAGTCCTGCCAACACTGTTTCTGTGTGGCTTGCCCTATTTCCATTTTCTCATGTGGCCTTAGATGGATCATCTAAGAATTTCTCACACTAACCTTCTCTTTCTTCTCATTCTCTGTAGGGAGCCGGGCTCGTCGCTGCTCAGGAAATGTCTTCGCTTTCAGAGTATGCCTTACGCATGAGTCGCCTGAGCGCCCGGCTCTTCGGTGAGGTCGCTAGGCCAACTGACTCAAAATCCATGAAAGTGGTGAAACTTTTCAGTGAGCAGCCAATGGCTAAGAAGAAGGAAACCTACGACTGGTACCCAAACCACAACACGTATTTTGCGCTCATGGGCACACTCCGGTTTCTTGGCCTCTACAGGTAATAACCAAGAAAAACCACAAAGAAGGACCCATGAGAGATGTTTTTAATAGGCCAACAGAGGGATAAAGATCATCTTTCTATCCTTATAGTTTTATAGTTCTTATAAGAGAGCCTAGATCTAAAAGTACAGTTTGAGGCCTCTTTCAAAATAACCAAAGAAAAGACACGTTTTAGTTACATCTGAATCACAACTAATGTTGAATTGACACCAAGCTATAAAGAGATTTTAATTATTCATTCATCTAAGAGCACTCTAAAAAAAGATGTAGAAAAAAACCAGTACAGAGGTAAAGGGAGGAAACCCCAGGAGCACCCAGGTTGCCTAGGTGGCAGGTTCTTGGTATCAAATGAACAGAGTCCCTGCCCTGCCCCTGATTGGCCCTTTGTTGGGTGTGTGGGAGCCTCTCGCTCCTAGAGACGGTTTTGTGGCATCTTAGTCCTCACTTCTGGTGTTTCTGTTTTGTGCCTTTATTGATACTAATTTGAGCTAAGTAAGTATAGTTGGCCACTAAAAGTAAGTTATAAGTCACACCCTTGGTGCCTCCACTGGTGTACTTCTGTGTGCTCCAAAGGCAGTGCTTAGGACTGCGCATCTGGGACTACACATCTCAAGGAAGAAAACTGATCAAATACCTGTTGATCATCTTCTTTTTGGGGCGCAGGTAGGGGTTATTGTTGAACACTTTCTTTAAAAAGATTTTTCGATTTCCAAACTAATAACATGCTCATTACAAAGAACTCAAGCAGCCATAATTATATAATATTAAAATACATGTCACCCTTTAAAACATTGAACATATTTAAATTGAACTTGTCAAAAAATAAATAAATAAATTGAACTTGTCTCTGGGCAGAAAGACAAACATTAATTTGCCACCATTTGTTCTCATGTAATAAAATTAATGGTGCAGCATGCTTGTGCCAGAGACTAAAGGCTGGCATGATTATTTATCCACCAGATGTGTCTTTTCTTTTTTCTTTTGTTCCTAGATGTGTCTTAAGTACTTTCTATATGCTGGTGCATAGGCAACAGCAGGGAAACAAAAGGAAAGGTTTTCTTGGTCAAATGTTTTGTTAGAGATTTAATCTGTGGCCTACTTTGAATGTCTAGAATTGCTTTGGATTGTCCACCTTGCCATCAGTTTGGGCACAGAAGATACAAACCAATGTTGTGACCCAAAATAAAATATTGGAAGCCAGATCCCCTGAGCAGATTACAACCCATAAAAAACCACATTCAACTACTTTTAATGTATCTATTGGCTGCTGTGCCCCATTTGCCTAAAGAACAATAAGTAGGCTATCTTTGGAGATCGAGAAAGAAGACTTAGCACTTAATTATCAACAAAAAAGCATTCTTTTCATATATTTAGTCACCAGTTATACAGATGGCTCGTCCAGTGCTAGGCCTCCTATGGCAGCAGGCAGAATTCAACTAGACAACCTTCGAAAAAGAAAATCAGATCCAGAGGCCTGCAGAGGAGGGAGGAAAGCACAGTTCTCAGATACGATCCATTCGCTGAGTTCCCCAGTCCTGGGATCTAGCACCAGTAGAGACAAAGCCCTGCCTCATGAGCAGTGTTTCTGGCTGAGCACTGATAGGAAAATGGGAGTGAAGGAACAAGGGATAGAAAGCATAATAAACAAAGTGCTGAGTTGCGAAGTTGAGTGTGCTATGGGGAAAAGACAGAGCTGGCTGGGCAGGATCCCGAGCCTAATTGGGCTGTGGTGGCTGTGTCAGGCAGGAGTTGGAACCTAGGCAGAAGCTTAAAAGCAATACTTAAGCCCTCTGAGCCCTGGTGCTTGGAGACAGGAGCATGCCTGGAAGGACCCAGGGGTCATGCAGGCCAAGGAACAGTGGAGGACAGAGAGACTGGGGGTCAGCAGGCAACATGGTAAGAAAAGTAAGGTGTAGAGAGGTCACTTGTCTAAAATCACAAAACTAATGAAAGCAGGGCTCGATCTGAACCCAGGTTCAGATAGATCTCACAGCTTACATGTTTCAGCACTAGTTACTTGGTCTTAAGATGCAGGTATTTTAATGCAATATAGGCAGTCTTCAACTTTAGCACCGTCCCCCATCATAAATGGTTCTGGCTGCCTTGGTTGCTTCCATTCTGTTTTGACCTGGCTTCTTTCTGCATGAGCCTTTCCCATCAGCCTTCCCCATGAGGTCTTTACTTCTAGTAAGGCAGCTTCCTCCAGACCTCTGCCCATTGCTTTGTGCTCCTCAAGGTATTCAGTCTTAATGCAAGGAAAAAGGGTCAGTTGCTACTGTGTATCATATCATATAGGGCATGTCTGAGAGATTAACTGCAGTTTATGAAACCCCAAAATTCACCATGCACCAGGCAAAGTCAAGGATCGATGACCAGAGCAAGCTGAGTGTGATGGTGTACACCTGTAATCCCAGCACTTGAAAGGCTGAGGCAGGAGGATTACCATGAGTTTAAGAACATCCTGGGTTACTTCATAAGGAGACCCTGTCTCAAAGAACAAAAACAGGGGCCAGTGAGATAGCTCAGTGGTCTAAAGCACCAGCTTAGGCAAGCCTAGGCAAGCACAGGGACCACAGTTCAATCCCTGGCACCACATGCTGCATCAGCCTCACCCCCACGGTGGGCTGTGCCAGCCACAAAAAACTAAGAGAATGTGCTAGTGTACTTTTCCAATAACTGGCTGATAATTTTTTCTTCATTCAGAGATGAGCATCAGGATTTTAAGGATGAACAAAGGCGTCTAAAGAAGCTTCGTGGAAAGGGAAAGCCAAGGAAAGGAGAAGGAAAAAGAGCAGCGAAAAAGAAATAGTGTTAGCCATCAAGACAAAAACCCTCTGTCTCAGTGACTAAGAAGAAAGTGTATTTACTGTCTTTCCACATATTAGAGTCTAATCTTCCTCAGTAAAGGTTATTTTAAACAGAATCATCTGTGTGGAAATCTAATCTAGTTAAGTTGTACCTGGCTTCTTGAATACACTGTAATTCCAGAAAATTATTTCATTTGTGATTTTGTAATCTGAGGTTTACCTAATTCTCTAATGGGGTAAATATATAGTTTATTGTTCAGTGACTTGTTTGGAGTGGGTATGGGATGTGGGGGGCATGGAGAGACAGCCTCATTAAATGACTGCCCAGCAGTGTCCTCATTCTTCCCTTTCTTCCTTACTTATTACTCACCCCTTAACGTCTTTCATCTCTTTAGCCATTCAGCCACTGTCTCCACCACCAAGCTCACAAAGGTCAGATGCATCTCTGCCTACTCCTTTATGCATACCTAAGGGGAATAAAAGTGTTCTAGAAGAGGGACTGTTGAACACTTACTGTAGACAAGTTACTGAGCCGCTGGTAATAAAGGGTCAGCAAGAGAAACACTGCATTTCTGTCTTGTGGGAGACATGAGTATGATTATACACAATTTATCAAATGCTTCAGAGAAGAAGGCCAGGGTCTCGGGTGTGCATGGATGGATGGATCATGTACACCACTGGAGGGCTCATTTGGGAGCCCTCCTTAAATGATATTTTAGCTAAGCCAAAGATAATTACAAGAGTCAGAAGAAAAATGGTAGAAAGTGCTTGCTTAGCAAGTATAAGATCCTGAGTTCAATCCCGGGTACTGCAGAAAAAAAAAAAAAAATAGACATAGTCCAAACCATGAAGGGCTTTTCAAGTTTCATAAAAAAAAACTTGGCTGTAGCCAACCCAACCAGAAGTTAGAATGTGTACAACATTTCTGTTATCATGACTTACATACATTTGGGTAGCTGGCTGCTGATTTCATTGTCTGCTAGTGCTGAGTTTCCAAAGAGATTGTAAGAGCCTCTGATGTGTTTTGTTTTGGGTCTTTTTTCCTGAGACAGGGTTTGACTGTATAGCCTTGACCCCTATGTACCCCACAATGGCCTTGAACTCACAGTGACCCTCCTGCCTCAGCATTCCTGAGTGCTGGAATTACAGGTGTGTGCCACAATGCCTGGCTACGTTTTTTTTTTTTTTTTTTTTCAAGAATTGTTTTGAGTCTTTAGAATCCTTCAGTAAAGACTTTTAACAATTGTGGTTAAAAACACGAATTTAAGGGCCGGCAGTATAGCTCAGCGGACTAAGCGCTTGCTTAGGTAAGCGCAAGGACTAGGGTTTGATCCCTGGTTCCCCAAGCCACGCAGGCCCCGCCTTCGGGTGCTCTGAACAGGCGATGCAATCCAGGCGTGGTGGTGTACGCCTGTAATCCCAGCACATGGGAGGCAAAAAGGAGGAAGATCACTATGAATGTGGGCTGCATGCATAGTTAGACCCTGCACCAAAAAAATAGAAAAAAGCAAAAAAAAAAAAAAAAAAACCATACGAATTTAGCATCTCAACCATCTTTAAGTGAACAGTGTGGTAGCATTAACCATATGTGCATTGCGCTAAAGTACTTTCTAACTCGACCTTTCTCAGACAAAGTGAAGTGCATAGCCATCTATCTGCATACTGCAGCTACGCCAGCTACAGTAGTTTATTCCTGAAATTCTGAATGACTCCTGGGTGAGTAAGAATCCTAGTACATATGTTTAGACAAATGTTATTTTTAAAAATGCATAATCCAGATGGCACGGCTAGAGCTTATAGCCTGTTCAAAAAAAGAAGAATATCTAAAATTGGGTGATTTGTGTCTGATAAAAGTAAAGACTGAGAATCCATTCATTTAAAGCTTTTTACTGAGCACTTGCCATATGCCTGACACATAGTAGTAGCAGAGGATACAGAAGTAAATCCCTAGAATTAAGTTAGTAAATGTGGGGAGAGTGTGTGTGTGTAGTGTGTGTGTGTGTGTGTGTGTGTGTGTGTGTACATATTGGCACAATCTCAAGTTTGTGTAGGAAAGTGTAGATGCATGATTATTGGCCATCGCAGCTGAGCCAGGTACAGGCGGGTGGTGGCCTGAGGAAGAGCTCAGCCTAAAAGCTAAATGACTTGTCAGTTTTGTCCTCTTCAACTTGAGAAGGGCTGGGTGCAGGAGAAGGTTAGAATCAGCATGGTGTTTGGGAGAGTAGCCACATTGGGTACTGACAGCAAGCTTGGTCAGTAGTTAGCTGATAGAAAAGCTTCAACAAAACTCGAGTACTGAGGCTGCAAGGTGCCTCCTCTGTGGTTGGCGAGGAAGTTTGTAGGTAAGCCAGCAGTGGGTTGGTGTACCAATGCTGATGCTGAAAATCAGACTATCTGAAATGTGTTTGGCTGTAAACTGTACCCTCAAATCAATTGTTAGAGTATGTGCCATATGACTCAAAACCCTCTGCTGAGCTGCAGTGGACGAGCTGGAAAGTAGAAGGAAGAGTGGGCTCGACTCCATGGAAGGCAACACTTTTTAGGACACCAGTGACCAAGCCTTCAGACAAGCATAAACAAACAAAAAATACTTCCAACTCCCATATTTAGGTTAGCCAGATTGTTCAGCTGGATTTCTGGTCAAAACTTAAACTACTTGTGCTTTTCTGGTAATGTTTGGTGTGTGTGTACACAGGGGATTTTGACCTTGATATCAGTATGGCTTAGTTTTTTTTTAAAAAAAAAAAAAACAACAACTGCATTTCAGAGGCAAAAACTGCTACTTGTGTGATCCTCCTCTAAATGTTTTTCTTCTTTCCAAAATTGTAATGCTTCACTGGATTAACAAAATGTAAAGTGTTTGTGAAAAAAAAAGAAAAACTATAGAAACTGTTTAAGGTTTTAAACCCTAAGATGCTTACACAAACTGCTTTGTATGTCTTGTAAGAATTGCTGTCTTGCTAGAAGGTTTTTCTAAGACAGTGATCACAGATATCTGCAGAAAGTACGTAGTTCTCATCTCAAAAGAAGAAACATAGTTCTCAGGGTTGGGGGTGTGGCTCAGCGGGTCAGCACCTGCCCAGAATGTGGGAGGCCCTGGGTTCAATCCTTACCACTACAAAGAAATCCATGAATAAAACTATCTTTCTTCACATTTATATGCAGGAGAGGTTCTGGAAGAAGACTTAGGAGATATTTTTTTATGTAATTATGCATGACAAACTTTTTTTAACCACAACATAGAGACATATGTATGTATGTATGCACAAGTGCATTGCTTTTATTTACAGTGCATCTCCTAAGGGGAAGAATTAAGCAGAATTTAAAATTCCACTTTCTTCAATCTTTTCCTCTTTCCTCACACAATTCCCCCAAAGCTCCTAAGTACCTAAATGTCAGATTTAGAACTGGCAACAATCTTCAAGAGCAGTACATAGACTGAAACGTCTTTTAACCTGGCAGCCCTGTCTCAAAAAAACTCAAGGAAAGTTCAAAAGCAATTTTTTTTTAAAGACACCAAAACAAAGTAATACTTTCAAGAAGACTTAGATCAAACAGAAACAATAAAAGCCTACATACTGAGATAACTAGAAAAACATGTTGGATTTAAAACAGATGCTTTTTTTATCTTTTACAAAGAATACAAAATGGTAAAAAAAAAAGACAGTTTTACTCAAAATAATAGCAATTGTTGTATTGCATAATGTTATCTTCAAATTAGTTTAGATTACAGATATAAACATGTAAAATTGGTTTATAAAAGGTACAAGAAATTAAAAAGGAAAATAAATTTAAGCATTAACTACTTTCACTAGACCAGCAGAAGTCAGTCGTGCAATTATCCAGGCTACCCTGCATATCGACATAAATATATCTTCTTTCTTTTGTCCTTCTCCTCACCCCAGTTTTTCCTCTTTATTGAACATTCTTTCCCTTTCACAGTATCTGTTATACCTTTCAGATTTTATTTACTCTTTCAACTTCTCACACCAGTGAGAAACTCATGCACATGCGGGTCTGATTTATTTCACTTCCCAGTATAGGCCTGTAGTTGCATCCATTTGCCTATAAAAGCCCTGAGTTTTATCTTTTTTATAGCTAAGTAATACTCCCTTGTGTAAAAATACCACCTATTTTTTATCCATTCCTCATCTGATGGGCATTTGGGTGGTTTCCAAGGTTCAGCAATGGCCAGTGGTGCTGCTATAATCATGGATGCACATAAAACAGTAAGACGCTGTTGAAATGATATATAGGCAGAGAGGCCATTAACTTGGCATGTGGACCAGCCAAAGAAGTGCCTGATACAGCTGCTAGGCAATTTTCTTAGAGATCTGACAATATGATGGGTTCATCTTAAAGCAGGAAATAGAGTTAAGGGAAGGGTTTTCTGAGAAGAGCCATCTGTGGGAGAGCACTCTATGTCCCAGATGATCCTAGGAGGCGTGAGCTGCTCCTAGGATCATCTTAACCGCACAGTCTAAGTTGGCGCTCAACACGGATTCATCTTCTCCCAAAGCTGCAAAACTGTGTATTGGTCCTTTGAGTTTAGAATAAAAACAGTGTTCTCAACAGACACTGAAAGTCTTAGAGAAGTTTATCTAAACAGAAGCCCAGTTGGAAAATATCCATGAGAACTGACCAGTGCATTAAGCACCAAACTACTAACAAATAATATAAATATTTAAGAAGAAAGTTGGAGAGAGACATGTGACGTGTAGCACAAGGAATGACTTAGAAGCAGTGCGTGCAAGTATGGCAACATTGTTGAGCACTTAGCAAGTGTGGGCTGCTGTGCTTTGTAGGCCTCGTCCTGTAGCCTTCCACCATAGTTAATGTCCCTGTTACACAGGGACAGATGAGTCGGAAGCTTGATTTCTGTATCTAAAAGCACTAGTTACAAGTGTCTGGACAGATTTTACATCCCAGCAGCTGACATCAAAGCCCATACCTTGATCACTGCATTACTTACAGTGCTTTTCACAAACACAGAGTAAAGTGTAAAGCAGATAGTATGGCAAAACCCCACCCAGGTTGGGTTAAGTGGACATTTGACAACATGGCTTCTCCATTGGCATCTTTAATGGTGATGTTAAAAGACATCACCTTGCAGTTTATTTTTTATTTATTTGTATTTCAGTAAGGGTCTACAGGGGCTCACTATATAAATCGGACTTGTAGTGATCCACCTATGTTCAGTATCCCAAAGAGCTGTGATTACAGGCACAAGCCACCATGCCCAGTCTCAATTGCCCTCTCAGTGTGCCTCGGGGCGCAGGGCTGGCACAGCACACCTGGGATCAAACTCCGGCCTCTGCGTCAGACTGAGCTGGCACTTTAATCTGCTGAGCTATTTGACCTGCCTCTTTGCAGTTTAAAATGACAATTTTAAAATAAAATTCTCAGGCCAGGGAGATGGCTCAGTAGAATAAGTGCTTGTCTGACAAGCATAAGGGCCTGAGTTCAATCCCCAGTTCCACTTGAATGAATGAATGAATGAATGAATGAATGAATGAATGAATGAATGAATGAATAAAATTATCTTGGACCAGCCAAATAGCTCAGCAGAGTAAAGCACCTGCAAGCAGACGCAGGGGCTGGGGATCCCCAGGCCTGCCGTGACAGCCCCGCCCCAGGGGCATGCTGAACCAGCAATTGAGACTGAGCATGGTGGCATATACCTGTAATTCAAGCTCTTAGGAAGCTGTAAACAGGTGGATCACTACAAGTCAGATCTAGTAGTGAAACTCTGAACACCCTATAGACCCTTCCCTAAAAATACAAAATAAATAAATAAAATTCTCTCCTAATGATGACTTGAGCCCTGCCACTCCATGGTAGAATCAGCAGAGCCTGTGCAGTCATATGTGGAGTTGACATTCTCTATTGTAATTTTGTTGTTTTGTTTTTAAATTCTTTTTCGTTTTCACTGGAAAAGAAAAGGTGATGCACAGTTTTAAATGTTTAAAGTGTACAAGTTGCTTTGTTACAATAAAACTACATGTGAGAAAGAAAAAAAAACAGCACCAAAATGCCTCAGGTTGGTGGGAGGTATAACAGCATAGCAAGCTCAGAATCACACCCTAGATGAACCAATCAACTCTGGGGCCCTCAAAGTCTCCAGTGTCCTTTCAAGGCTTGATGAAGGGGCTCTGATCTCTAAATCTGAGGATTACTGTAACAATAACTATCATTTGTCAAGTGCTTTACCATTTGCTGGGCTCTGTACTTAACTCTTAATCCCTTCAACAGCCCTATAAGAATAAGTATTATTTTCCTCCCTTGTGTATATGAATTTAAGTTTGCAGCTGTGGGTACCAACTCTGACTGTGCATTAGAACTACATGATGAGGCTAAACAAATTGCTATTCCTGCTCCCTTTGACACCAGCTGGAGTTGTTGCAGAGTAATAGAAATAGCACAGACCCAGGCATTTTTTGAAAAGTTTCTTAGGTGGTTCAACTATGCAGTCAAGATGAAGAATCACTGCTGAGTGCTAAAAGTTTCACAAACTTTGGTATTTCTCAGAATCATCTTAAATCCGTGTTGAACACAGATGGTTAGGTCCCACCCCCTTTTATTTTATTCAGAAAGTTGTTGCCCAAGAACTAGTACATATCATAGATTCCCAAGGCTTGCTCCTGCTACTGGTCTAGGAACCATATTCTGAGAACTATAGTTAAAAGTACGTTGGCCAAAAGTTCCCTAGCTGACAAATTACTTTGGTTCTAGCTCTAGTAGGACTTAATATGAAATATGAGGGCCTTGTGCATGCTAAGCATATGAAGAAATTGATGTTATAAAAGGTGACTTGAATAAATAGACTCCCATAAGTGCAAAGGAGAAGATAAAACATTCTGAAGATGTTTGTTGGGCCTTGGAACAGGATGCCATCTCAGGCCACTTGCTGCTGCGAGGAAGGTACCCTGGGGACTATGACAGGCCCACCCAAATCTGGTCCATCAGCATCATGACCACAGTTGATGCTGAAGCTATTAGAAAAAGCTGTGGTCATGGTGTATAATCTTCTTAATGATTATAGTGATTTGCCAGTATCTTATTGAGAATTTTTGTGTCTATTAGGGAAATTGGCATGTAGTACTCTTTTGGTTGGATCTTTCTTTGGTTTCGGTATCAGAGTAATGCTTGCTTCCAGGAATAAATTTGAGAATTTATTCAATTTCATTAAAGAGTTCGACAAGTAATGGCATTAGATCTTCTCTAAATTTCTTGCAAAATCCAGCAATGAATCCATTAGGACCAGGGCTTTTTTTGTTCGCAAGTTTTTTAACCAATAAGATTCCTCCCAGGGATGCAAGGATGATTCAATATATGCAAATCAGTAAATGTAGTATACTATATTAATAGAACTAAGGCAAAAATACATGATCACCTCAGAAAAAGTATTTAACCAAGTCCAACACCATTCATGATAAAAACCCTACAAAAAATTGGAACAGATGATCTTTGTATCTTTTTTTATTTATTTATTTTTTTTTATTTTTTGGCAGAACCAGGGATTGAACTCAGATCCTTGTGCTTGCCAAGCAAGCACTTATTCCACTGAGCCATCTCCCCAGCCTCCATTGTCTTTATATCAATCTGATAAAAGCCAGCTATGATAGACCAACAGCCAACACCATACTAAATGTACAAAAACTGAGAGCTTTTTGTATAAAATAAGGAACAAGTGAGGTGACAAGTTCAATCCTTGGTACCAAAAAATAGGAACAAGACAAGAATGTCTAGTACTACCACTCCTATTCAATATCATCTCATCCTGGAACCATTAGCTGGAATAAGTGGAAAAGAGAAAAATAAAATAAGAATAGGAAAGGAAGAAGTTAAATTATCATTAATTGCAGATGACATGGTTCTCTACATGACCCAGAATACTCACCAAAGGACTTCTAGTTTCTGGTTGATAACCAGAAACTTGATACAAAATCAATACTCAAAAATCAATAGCATTCCTATACACAAATAAGAAACTCATTCTGAGCTAAATCAGGGAAACTACACCCTTCACAATAGCATTGAAAAAAGTGAAATACTTAGGACTTGATCTAATACAAGATCTTTACAGGGGCCAGGGAGACAGCTCAGTAGAATAAGCACTTGCCTGGCAAGCAAGGGCCTGAGTTCAATCCCCAGTTCTGCCAAAAAATAAAAAAATAAAAACACAGAAAAGATCTTTACACTGAAGGAACTATAGTACTCTGAAAAAGGAGATCAAAGAGATATCAGAAAATGGAACAATATCCCTTGATCTTGAGTAGGAAGAATCAACCATACTAGGAAAAATGGCCATACTTCCAGAAGTAGTATATAGATTTAATGCAGTCCAAATCAAAATACCATTGGCATATCTCACAAATTAGAAAAAAGGCACTAAAATTCATTTGGAACCAGAAGAGATTTGGAATAGCAAAAACAGTTCTGGGCAACAACAACAATTTTAAAAAAAGAAAAAACAATTCTGGACAACAAAGGCAAAGCAGGAGACATCACAGTCCCTGACTTGAAATTATAACTAGAGATACTGTGATAAAACAGTATGGTACTAGCAAAAATAAAAAACAAAACCTGAGGATCAGCAGAACAGATTGGAAGATTAGAACAAGCAGAAACAAGGGCCAGCAAGAGAGCTCAGCAGACTAAGCACTTGCTTAAGCACAGAGACCGGGCTTCAATCCCCGGCACCACATGCCAGGCCTGCCCCAGGCACACTGAGCCAGCTACAGACCAGGCATGGTGGTGCATGCTTGTAATCTCAGAACTGGGGAGACTGCAAACAGGAGGATCACTATGAGTCTGAGCTGTGTAGTAAGACTCTCTACAAAATACATTTTTTAAAAAAGGCAGAAACAACTTCAAACACACGTAGCTACCTTATCTTTGACAAAGGGGCCAAACACGTTTACTGGAAAAAAGGTAGCCTCGTTAATAGAAGGTGTTGGAAAAACTGGGTTTCCATATAAAAACTAAAACTAGACCCATGTATATCACCATGCACTAACCTAAAATCAAGATGGATCAAAGATCTAAATATTAAAATAGAAACACTAAATCTGCTGAAAGAAAGAAAAGGTAGAACTGTTAAAAGACACAGGTGTAGGCAAAGAGTTCATGAACAAAACCCTGACTACATGGGAAATATTACAAGGAATCAACAACTGGGATCTCATATTACTAAAAATCATTTGCAGTGTAGAAGAAATCGCCAACAGAATGGAAAGACAACCCTGTGGGTAAAAATCTTAGCCAGTTATTCTTCAGACAAAGGACTAATATCTAGAGCATATAAAAAATTGAAAAAAGATCGGACACCTCTCCCCCATGTTCAGGGAAGAGCCTGTGCTTAATATGCATGAGGCTCTGGTTTCAATCTCCAGTATCTAAAAAAGAAAAGCATTCATCAAAGCATTACTCCCAAGTCATCTCAGGAGATTTTGGAAAAAGGTATTGGAATCTTAACTAACATGTCTTGATGGAGGAACTTACTGATGGACAGACTTTGTTAAATAGGACAACTTCAATGAACTCAAAAGTTGTTATCTGTCAGTACTCAGGTCTTTCTTCTCCCATGAATGCAAACTCAGTAATGGAGTCAGTTGACTAAACTGTAGGTACTAGGTACCTTAGAGGCATTAAAATAGTCAAGAAAGTTGATGGGATAGTTGATGGCATGCATATTCTCACCCAATAGTTGGCAAATTCTGGTATAGTCACAGGCTAAGATAAGGTGTGTCATGGGTTGTATCTAGATGTCCCCCTAAAGCCTCAAGTACCCAAAGTGGGGGTTTTACAGGTGGTCCAATGAATATTTGAATATTCCTCAGTATTTAGTAGTTTGGGAACCTTCTGTGTTCTTGTTTCACAAATGCCATGCAGAACATCCCAGCTGCACTAGCTGAAAGCTAGTGTAACTTTGGTTTGAAACACCACATTTTGTTTTCTATATAATTTAAGAAAGTAAAACACTTAAAATATGTTAGTTCATGGTTCAGGGAGCATTCAATGCATAAATATATTATTCGGTAATGTCAACAACCAAAAGGAGCATGGGCCTAGATTTACAGAAATGGTTTTTATATTATTAAAATTAAGCTGATAAAAATTCGTATTAGAGTGCTAGAATTTTAGAATGTTAAATGTAATTTGCATGGTAAACACAAAGGAAATACCTATGGAATATATGCAAAAAAAATGAGAGTTCATTTCAAAACAATCAACTAACTATAAGACTAATACAGAGAATGAGGAACAAAAAACTACAAGGCATTAAAAGAAAAGCAAAACAAAGTAAACCTTTTCAGATGAGCAATTATTTTACATGTAAATGGATAAACTTTCCCCAAACAGAAGACAAAGATTAAAAAAATAGATAAGAAAGAACACATGTCCATCCATGTGCTATGTACAAAAGACTCACTTTGCCCAAAGATACCAATAGATTCAAAGTGAGAAAATGGAAAAATAAATTCTTCACAAATAATAACTAAAAAAGGATTGCTCTACCAGGCACTCATGGTTGGTTTCACTAAGCCTTACTGATTAGATGGAATTTCCACACTCACTTTGATTGGAGAATAAATGAAGTATAATTTTTTTTTTTTTTAGCATACTACAAAAGAAAGTTAAGAAAAAAGGGAAAAGAATGGGAGAATGAAAGGAGTGGAGAAAATAAGGAACAAAATAAATGCTAGCTCATTTGAATTGCCATGGGATTTAGTAAAATGGAAAACCATTCATGTTACTCAGTTTAGCTCTATCTTCAAAAGAATCAGGTAACATGAACACTGAGACATTACTAACTTCTATATCCACTGCAAAACACTACTTATTAACTTTTTTTTTTTTTGTGG